>JALPQI010020955.1:0-20626 GCA_025490895.1 Thaumatotibia leucotreta
GCAGCAGCGTTATCATAGTGAACACATTACTGCGATCGCCAATCCGCTTACCCAGCGTGGCGATTATGGGCATTTACCTCCCAATGCGTCTATACGCATAGTTAATAGGAGAGGCCTGCGTCCAGCAGTGGACTATCATAGGCTGATGATGATGATGATTATGATGATGATGAATAAAATTATTACCTATATTAATAGAGAAACACCTCGTGACGTGACCTTGGTGTGGTTTTAGTAGGAGAAATATACTTCGCTACCCGGCCCTTCGCTAGCTCTCCGGCTTTGATTGGCACACGTATTTTAAATTACCCATTGTGACCTAGCGGTGCCATATGGCACCGACTTTTGTATGGAAAAGTGAAAAACTGATAAAGCTTCATATCACCTAAATTGACCTCAGATACAATATTCTAGAATATTTTCCAATTCTGAGACGTGAAAAAATTCAGGCTATAATGGGTGTAAATAGTTATGATTCTACGTTCAATACAAGAGTTACCTAAATAAGTTTAACCCATATATGCCCAGAACTAGTTATTGAGATGAACTCTATGATGTATAAGGATACTGTTTATTTTCAATGGGTCGATATCGGGCATAATATGGGTTAATGTCTTCTTATAAAAAAACATTTGATAAATATTGGTTTTATGATTGAATCATTTTGCTATAGGCCGATCTATGTTAGAAAGAGGCATTTGACTACCCGCGACGGATATATTGACAAAATTATACAACATAGATAAGTAGAACCCCGGTATTACCTACTTACTTCTATAATGATCATTTTCTATTTAGGTACATTAGTATATGTAACAATGTATAATCTCTGGACAGCTTCCTATTTAACTGCCGGAATCTGTTATAGAACTTCATATGTTACCTACCTCCTTATAGTTCCGCAAGCTGGGACCTAACCTTCGCACTACCGAAATTTTACAAAAATCTGTTGAGTATTCTGACTTGCAAAGTAAATAAAGTTGCATTCAGTTCAGACCAAACGAGCATTCGCTGTTCTATCCGCCACTCTACGAAATCAACGAATCACGTTTTGTGTAACGATGAATTTCGTAGAGTAGGAGGTTAGAATAGCGAATTCTCGTTTGATCTGAATGCACCTTTAAATGATAAACGTACATTTGAAAATATTCGGACATACGAAAGATTTGGTCAAGCTGACATGGAAACTTATGTATGATTCACTTTCACTTTGATCTGTTACCACCATTTTCAATTAATTTACCAACTTGCATTTCATTCATACACTTAAACAAAAATACTGTTTCGTATAGGGCGTGCAATCATGGGATTTGACATTATAAAATCCCGTAATTTTTGAAAAGCATTTGGATTTCGGGATTTCGTTCTCTAGATTTTCGTAATCCTCTTCTACGATTGGCGTACAGTTATACATAGTTGGCATATAGTATTTGACGTTCCGGTAATTTAAAAATGAGTCATTCTCCGACCATTCGACGGGTGCACATCTAAAGCAATTGCAGCTGCTGGGCATGTGCAGAGGTCCGGCTGCTCAAGACAAAGCCGCGTTGTGGCAACATCGGGCACATTTGGCGCCCAGGCGCCCGCCCAAACCGATACAAACGCTACTGCTATAAAACTTACTCGTTATTAGGTTTTTCTTTTTCTATAAATGGTTTTATTGCCTCCGGCCTGCTAGTCTTTGTTGTATGTTGTTAATGCTGGCCATCGGGTGGCGAACACCTTGGACTCAGTTTCTACTACATGTCTGTTTTTGTTCAAAATGTGTTCGACTGATTAATTATAGATAAATTCCATCCATCCTTAGTTGTCTTATCTAGTAAACAACTTTCTAACTAATTGTACACGTTTTCTGCTGTAAACTGCCATATTTGCCTATACCAAAATACCTGAGTCCGTATTTGTGCAGTCCGTCCGGAGTGATTAGTAAATTGGTTAAATTTAATCAAGGAAACAGCAGTTTACAACAGAAAACGTGTACTTTTAGGTTAGAAAGTTGTTTACTAGATAAGAACTAAGGATGAATGGACCGTACTTTACATGATTAGTGTAATAATTCTTCGTTGATAAGTATGTTTATTTTGTATAGGTATATTTAATGAATGCTTTGTACTTACAGTGGATAATACCTATACAGAGCTGTTTTCTATTTCACTGGAAAAATTCTTCTAGAAAAAACCTAATTAATTCATTCACCATTCAGTATAAGACCGTTCACATCCGTTCACCGATAGGAAGCGAGTTTTTACTGTAATTAGGTATCCAAAAGGTATAGATAACATACCTATTATATATATTTAGTATAGTAAATATATTTTCCCCTCACTAGCTCGTAAAGTGCTCGTTTATCCTTTAATACGAACGTGTAAAAACGCATATTATTCACTTGTGTGGCAACGTAATGATCTTGGTTTTGGAATAACAAAACGTAAAATGCTCATGGAAATTGTTCCATATTAATGATAATTAAATAATTTGTTTGAGAATTTAGTGTAAAATACAAACCTTTATATAATATGATGATTTTAACATATAAATCCTAAAATTCCATAAGTAACAATTGTTTTAGTGAATGATGATAAGATGACTAGATGCAATCACAAAACGCAGAAAATGTCAACGTCAACATTGTCAAAGAATATTATAGGTTATAATCTTTATTTACCGACTCGAACACGCATAAAAATAGTAAACTAAACAACTTTCAGGGTGTTCTGTTATAATGTTGTAAAAATAATGAATGAGAATGATTTAATAATGCATTAGCGTTGGTGTGCAACTACAGGAATGTGTTAAAATCGTGCTGCGTTTACTTTTTCGTGGTAAGTTTACTGCGACAAAATCTTGCATTAAATACATGATGCATTTGGAAAATTATTATCACTAACGATGATCTATGATAATGATGATTGTAATGTGAACAAATAATTACCTTTTTTGAGTTTCCTCGCTATAGTGAGGGGAAAAGTTTTGTGTTACACACGGGTGCAAATGTATTTTACTTCTCGTATGTTAAAACACTCGCTGCTCAGGATTCTATTTTAGAACCACTCGCTTCGCTCGTGGTTCAACTATAGAATCCTTTCGCTTGCTCGTGTTTCAATTTCATACTCGCGGGTAAAATACAACTTTGCACCCTTGTATAACAAATAACTATTTTGGCACCTAAACCAACGACGTCAAAGTTATCAAAGATATCATTACATCTTTAATAACTTTGACGTCGACTGTACACTCAAAGGCATACGTATTTTTCCACTTGACTGTATGTAGCTTTGTACCTACGAGTACCTATGTTTACCTATTTTATACATATACCAACCATCTAGGTTAGAATTTAACTTTCTAATGGGAAAACAAAGCCTGAAATACATAGGATTATAAAATTGCGTTGATTAATTTATATACATACTCATATTGGTTATAACAAATGTAAGAAACACGTTCCGGATCGCTTCAGCGCCCCTGACGTCTGCCGTGATTAATGAGTGCAACATTGTGTCAATATTTGCATAAGAAGCGGACAAGAAAGAACTTATCATCGCGGGGATCTCATTCGCGTACATTACTTTGATGACTTTTGACTCCAATTACATTTTCAGAGAATGAGAATTCCGGAATTTGAACTCTGCGCGTTTAACCGTAGAACTAAAGTTCTAATTGTTGGGTAACTAGTACAACTTTAAAGCTATTACAATCATACAGAAATAAGGATACGGTTGGTATTCGCATGGCAGTCCCTAGAGGGGTATTTTGTCAGTCCGCGAAGTATTGCAATACCAGTCGCAGGGATCCGGAGTAAACTTGTTGGACGCGTCAATAAAAATATTCATTGACTCACACTCTGTTTAACAGTTGATGAGACGACTCTGGGCAGGTACAGGGTTGTGCATGCCTGGAAAATCGTTTATATGAATTTCTTAAATGACTAATGAAAATTCTTAAATATGTTTTTATGCCGTGTGGTGACGGCAGTAAGAATACATTTGTCACCACCCCAACTCTTCCCGTGGGTGTCGTAGGAGTCGACTAAGGGACTAAAGTGTTACTGATCATACACTTGACCCGGGTATGTCTTTAAACTACGTCCAACAAGTGAGGTAGGGCACAGCGAAATTTAATTTCGCTTGAATTGGAGCAGCCTGTCTGGGGAAGTACCTCCACCTTACGGAATACCGCAGCCATAATAGCACTACTACCTATTATATAGGTATGTGATGTTGTGTTTCTGACGGTGAGTAAGGTTTCCAGAGCTCCAACCCCCCCAATCTCCCCCTTAATGACGATGACAGCGCAGATCAAGAAACTACCCCAGGAGGGTACCAGCTGCACTAGCGCTGGAGAATCCCTTTCTGGGCTTCCATGCTCAGGTAATGTCGTGCCTGTGGGTGGACGCCGAGAGCGCCCCGTTTCGTATTCTGGGGGGGGGCAAATCCGCGCTCCGCTATCCACCATCCTCCCGAGGCAAGAACAAGACGGCTACGGCAGCCCCTGCCACGCTCGCTGTGGACTTCTGCAACATCAGGGGTTTGCATTCAAATCTTAATGCTGTCCATCATCACCTAGAGACAGCCAAGCCGGCCTTGCTTTTTCTAACAGAGACGCAGATATCGTCTCCAGCGGACACGAAATACCTCTCCTACCCTGGGTACGAACTGGAGCATTCCTTTCTCCCTAGGGCTGGAGTGTGTGTGTACGTTAGAGGCGATATCAGTTCTCGTCGCCTCAGCAATCTTGAAGGTAGGGACCTTTCCACCTTATGGCTGCGTGTTGACTGCGGCGAACATCCTCGCGTCTACTCGTGCCTCTATAGGTCCCATAGCGGTGATGCCGAAACTGACCGACTCTTGGAGCAGATACAAACGGCTGTAGATTCTGTGCAGCAGCAGATCCCATCCGCCGAGATCATCGTTCTTGGCGATTTCAATGCCCACCATGCCGAATGGCTGGGCTCCAGCAAGACTGATCATGCGGGGAGATCTGTTCACGACTTTGCTCTGACCTACGGCTTGACACAACTGATTACAGCGCCTACGCGAATCCCAGATGTGGAGAGCCAGGAACCTTCCCTGTTGGACCTTCTGCTGACTTCTCACCCGGTTGGTTATGATGTATCCGTTGTAGCCCCTCTCGGTTCCTCGGATCATTGCCTCATCCGGAGTACAGTGCCACTCACGTGCCCGCCGCGTCGGCGAGTTGCTTGCAGCCGCCGTGTGTGGCACTATAAGTCAGCAGACTGGGATGGGATGCGGGTGTTTTTTGCGTCCTACCCTTGGGGGCAGGTTTGCTTCACATCGCCGGATGATCCTGATATCGCTGCTGACTCTGTTGCTGACGTGGTGCTTCAGGGGATGGAACTTTTCATTCCATCCTCTGCGGTACCTGTTGGTGGCAAAACCCAGCCTTGGTTTGATCGCTCCTGCAAAAAGGCGGCTCGCCGAAAGATGGAGTGCTACCAGGCCTGGGCTAATGCGGCGGCGGTTCAGGATGTAAATACCAGCGCATTAAAAAAGGAGTTCAACTTTGCCTCCAGGTCCTTCAAAAGAGCCATTGCCAGAGCAAAGTCGTTGCACATTGGTAGGATTGGCGAGAAACTAGAGCGTCTCCCCTCGGGAACTCGTGCGTTCTGGTCTCTTGCCAAAGCTATCCAGGGGAATTTCTGCACGCCGTCTTTTCCACCTCTGCATACGGGGAATGATTCGTTGGCCCACGACGCAAAGGACAAAGCCGATTTATTGGGTAAGCTTTTTGCGTCCAACTCGACTTTGGATGACGGGGGGCAAGCGCCGCCGTCTATACCGCGGTGCGAGAGCTGTATGCCGGATGTACAGTTCCGCCAAAGCTCTGTGCGTAAGGCTCTTCGCTCCCTCGACATCCATAAGTCCAGTGGGCCTGATGGTATCCCCGCGGTTGTATTGAAGATGTGTGCCCCTGAGTTGGCGCCGGTCTTAACGCGTCTTTTTCGGCTCTCCTACTCTTCTGGCGTAGTCCCGACTTCGTGGAAGTCAGCTTTGGTGCACCCGATCCCTAAAAAAGGCGACCGCTCAAATCCATCCGACTACAGGCCGATAGCTATAACCTCCCTTTTCTCGAAGATTATGGAGTCCATAATTAATCGTCAGCTCCTCGGGTATCTTGAGGATCACCAGCTCCTGAGTGACCAACAATACGGTTTCCGTAGGGGTCGTTCGGCTGGTGATCTTTTAGTTTACCTGACACATTGCTGGGCAATGGCGATAGAAACAAAAGGTGAGGCACTGGCAGTTAGTTTGGATGTTGCGAAGGCCTTCGATCGCGTTTGGCACAAAGCCCTTCTTTCGAAACTTCCATCCTATGGGCTTCCAGGGAAATTATGCGAATGGGTCAGCAGTTTTCTAGCAGACAGAAGCATTAAGGTCGTTGTTGACGGTGAATGCTCTGACTCAATGTCTGTGAATGCTGGTGTCCCTCAAGGCTGTGTGCTATCACCCACGCTATACCTCCTGCATATTAATGACATGTTGCATACTAGCGGCATTCATTGTTATGCGGATGATAGTACGGGTGATGCCTCCTACACCGGCCGTGCTAATATTTCCCGGGGAAAACGTCATTGAGAGCCGGAACAAACTTGTGTCTGAAATTGAGACCTCCCTAAAAGAAGTCTCAGATTGGGGTCGGCTTAATTTGGTCCGATTTAACCCTACTAAGACACAGGTTTGCGCGTTCACCGCGAAAAAGCTTCCGTTTGTCGCGTCACCCCCGTTTCGAGAGCACTTCCCTATCTGCCACAGCCAGTATTGGAATTCTTGGTGTTGACATCTCGAGTGATGTCCAGTTCCGCGTCCACCTAGAGGGTAAGGCCAAATTGGCCTCGAAGAAGCTCGGTGTGCTCAATAGATCGAGGCAGTACTTCACGCCGGCTCACCGCCTACAGCTTTATAAGGCGCAGGTTCGCCCGCATATGGAATACTGCTCTCATCTTTGGGCAGGGGCACCTAAGTACCAGCTTCTCCCTCTAGACCGCATCCAACGGAGAGCAGCTCGAGTTGTCAACTGCCAACGTATTTCTGATCGGCTTGATACCCTGGCGCTGCGTAGAGATGTGGCCTCGCTCTGCATTTTCTATCGCATGTACTACGGGGAGTGTTCCGAGGAGTTGTTCGGATTAATACCTGCCGCTTCTTTCCGCCACCGCCCTACGCGACAATGTTTTCATTCTCACCATTTAGATGGTTGGCGGTCCTCAACTGTGCGCTTTTCTCGTAACTTCCTGCCTCGCACAGCTAAACTTTGGAACGAATTGTCACAAGCGGTGTTTCCGGACCGATACGACCTTCAAACCTTCAAGAAAAGAGCGTACTCCCACCTTAAAGGCCGGCAACGCATTTGCGACGCCTCTGGTGTTGCGGGTGTCCATGGGCGACGTTAATCGCTTTCCATCAGGCGATTCGTCTGTTCGTTTGCCACCTATAGCATAAAAAAAAAAAAAAAAAAAAAAATGTATTCGCATAAGTATATGGTGGCATAATTTTAGGCACAGCCGGGTTTTTATATTTATTTCCGCAATAGAAACAACTGTATCCGCCGTCACTTACCCACTAAAATGAGTAACTATGTAGTTACTAAAAATATTTTTGTAGAGCCAAATATCGACATTTAATTCCACTCTAAATAGGTTCATTATAACATTTTTATTTTTCGATTTTTAGTTTCAAAACTGTACAATTTATATACATAAATCTAAATAACGTAACTTTTATCTAAGATTGGCCCTTATTTAATTAATTATGTATATTATGCAGGGATTGGTAATGCTACAAACTCAAGCTTCTTATTTGAGAATATCTAGAAAAACAGCCATTGCTTTAATTTTACAGACTTACATATCACATTACCTTCGCGACATCCCTGACTGGACCCGTTCACAAAGAGACCTGATTGACGCCATGAAAAATGATGCGACAATGTTTTGAGAAATTGCGCTCTGCTCGACACGGACACGTCGCACTAAGTCGCCGTAGAACTTTATGACTTGCATAATTATTAAAATATGGCCCATCAATGTCACGGAACCGGATCAAATACTTTGTACTGGACCACTTTTGTCCACTCATTTGATTAGGGAGATGTCCGCCTTTCTTACGCGTCTATTCGGTTGACGTTTAGTCATTTATCTGCGTCTGGTTTTACGAAGCTAAGAATAGAATTACGTTTCATTTTTTAAGAACCGCTCTTTCTTTGTAGGCCTGTATGAAAGGTTACCTTGCTGCGTAAATTAATGATTCGTTTGCGATGCTAATGAGGCCGGTGGGAAGCCTTGAAATTAATGAAGTGAGAAATCTGTAGTTTATGTCTTATAATAGCAAGGCAATAAGAAAACTGCAAGTTAAAAACATGATGAACCTGGTATTTGTTGTGTATTAGGAACACTCAGATAAATATGATAGGAATTTAAAGAATTAGGTAATGGATAAATAGGTATTTGGGTCATTTGCAGAAAAAGTGTACCTTTTAATTTTTTTATGCGATCATAGACTGTAATACACCATTTTACTCACGATAATAAGTATGTAAATTGAGATTTCTCACTTTAGTTACTCTCATACTAAAGGTATGAAAAATGTTGTAACAAATTTGAGATTTTTTTTATCAGTTTCGTTACATTTCGTTTCATACATTTAGTATGGCAGTAACTAAACTGAGTAATCTCAATTTACATACTTAACTATTTTCGTGACATTAGAGACATACTTTTTTTATTTCATAACTGAAAAGTACTCACGATACCGAGTAAAATGGTGTATTACAACAGTCCATGCATAAAAAATTAAAAGGTACATTTTTTCTGCAAATTACCCATTTACATTAGTAGCTAAAGAATTCATTTATTTAGGTACGTTAGTTACATAATTACTACTATATTATAACTAACCTCAGTCGTATTTAGTTTCAGTTTACATTTGTAAGTAGCTATGTGATGAGGCAAACCTATAGCGCTCTAAACTGTATTTGTATTATTTATTTTATGCAAATTTTATCAAGAACGCAAATTTAATATACCTAAAGAGGATATCGGACCATGTTTAAACTTGGGAACAAATATTTGTGATAAATAAATACACAAATATTGCCCTCGCCCGGATTTGAACCCGGAACCTCCAGCTTCGTAGACAGGGTCACTATCAGCTAGGCTACGAAGGATGACAATCTGCATAAAGTTACAAGATAGGGGTATTTACTATAAGCGACAAACAAGACTTTGCAAAAACTGGAAAACTTAATATTTAAGAGATCAAGGGGGCGTTACACCGCTTTTTTTTTACAATAACTGCTATAAAAAATACATTTAGGTACATGAATTTATCATTTGAAGGTTATGCTTTGATTTTACCCTAAAACTTTAAATCATTTGTGGTTTGCCAGAAAATTCGCTGCCTAACGACTCGTCAACCGTTACAGACACAGGATCTCTAATTTTCCATATTATGTAATTTTAATGCCTCAGTCTAAAGCTGTATACATGCTCTGGTTATTCCCAACAAAGAGCTATATTTTTACGTTCTGGAACTTCCAAACATAATCTATTTGCAATACTCACATAGATCATAAAGGTTGTTTGTTAAATTATATTTGTTGATATATTCAATTCACACCTCCATGACTTAAGAGTTCAAATGGAGCCATAAAATACCCACTTGCTGCTCATTTGCTCGTCCTTGAAACAAACCCGGCACATTTGGCGATCACCTTTCCCGAACTAGTTGTAAAGTTTAGTACGGCCATGTGCCAGGATTCCCAGGCGCGCCACGTGGAAGGAAATGCACACATTTGTGCGCAATGGCAAATCTGTGCGGCACATTGCCGCTCAACTGTTATCGGTCTAGATAACGCTGCAGATGTGGGCTTGTGTACCCGATCCTGAACAATGGCGTAGCTACACCTGGACAGCGTCCCTGAGACAAAGCAAACGCCAATCAATTTCCGTATCACACATAGGTCAATTGTCTCTTATTTCCTAACATTTTCATAATCTGCTCTTGCTTAGTTTAAGTATTAACCCTAATCATTCAGTTCGTTATATTTTGAATTCTTCTCCGTGCCCTGAAAAGCAGTGTTAAAACATACTTTCCTGCTTCGCTATTTTCTACACAGGACCTATGTAAACTGAGCATTCTTCACCTATCTCAAAAATGATTACTTTATTATTTGTTAGTTCTTAGTTATTATGTAGTTATATCACTCAGAGACCTTATGCCAAATAAATAATTTTGTGTCTGTCGTATATATGTATGTCAGTAACGTTCATAGAGTTATTATAGGTAACTAATTAAACTTTACAAAGTCTGCAAGAGAGTTTCAGTTGTACACACATATTCGTAATTTCAATAGCTAAGTGTCAAACGCATTACGAGCTTTACGTTTTGCTTCAATACGAGTATTAGCCATCTTGAATTAGATTAAATACCTACTATCTTCTGGGAGCTTTTTGTTGTTAGTACGAATCATTCAGTTTGGCCACAGAAGAGACTAATTTTAACTTCTCGAGTGATTCATGACCCATCGACAATCATCACCTAAAATTTCCGTATTTGTATAGGCAACTAATTTTATCAGCAGCAGTAGTGTAGCATATGGTAACCCTGATAACAGCGTGCTTTTATTTAATGGCATTCTAGATAACGACTAAGCTACCCATTTTTGTTTCTATAGAATAGCAAATGACTTTAAAAAGTGACGCATCATAAATGCGTGGCCTACTTAGATTTGTTGGGACATATTTTCTTGATAAGCTAAGGAATCATAAAACACAATGAGCTTAGTGTTATATATGTAGCATCATGTTTTGTATCAAGCAAATATATAAATATACCGGGTGGCCCATTCAAATCGGTCAGTATGGGAAAGTTTGAAACTATAAGACACACGAAGATTTGTTCTTAGGAACCATGTCATTGATTTTGATAATAAGGAAAACTGCGTTGATAGGTATGAGAGAAAAAAAAAATTTCTTAAGATTTAGGTACACAATAAACACCTAGTAAAATAAATTTAAGTACGTGAAAATAATGAATTCCATTCATTTTAGACATCATGTTTCTTAGAGACATTTACTGCTTAAGACCTACACAAACGATATCTGAATAGACATAGTGTATGTTTATTTTTTCAAAACAACCGGGTTCGATTCCCTGGCTGGGTACAGTTTATTTTTCAAATATATGAATGCAGTTTTTCTTTTTATCAAATTCGGTGACATGGTTCCTAAGAACAAATCTTCGTATGTCTTATAGTTTCAGTCTTTCCCATACTGACCGATTTGAATGGGCCACCCTGTATACATTTGTATATTATTATGTATATATTTGTGTTTTGTATTGTGTTTTATGCGCTGTAGCTGAATATTTAGTGATAGTAAATTTTAAGTTTGTAGTTATGTTAACGTTTGTATTTGTATTTCCCATATTAAATAAACTATTTGTTATGTACATTAGATATACAGGGTGTAATCGATAAGTGTTTACAGGCTATAATTCCTAAAATATGAGAGATATCAGAAAATGTTTAACTGATATCAAAAGTGCATTACCCAACGAGTAAAATTACACTAATAACTTTTTTGAAATAAAATCAGAAATATCTCAAATATTAACTTTAAATCCTTCCGTACATTTAGTACATAACCTTCCAATCAAAAACTAGACTAAAACGATTATTTTGTAATTTAAGAATTAATGTTAGATTAATTATTTCATAAACGGTAGTATTATTATTTTATAACAATGTATTCGTACAAATAACGAATCTCTAACAGTTTTATCTCTTACGACACCCGATAATCCCGACATTGTTTAAGGCTGTAAGTCGTCATACTAAATGTATGGGACCGTTTTAAGTTAGTATTTTTAATATTACTTCATCTATTTAGAAAAAGTTATTAATGTAATTTTACTCGTTGGGTGACGTACTTTCGATATCAGTAAAAAGTTTTCTGATATCTCTCATATTTACGGACGATATCTGAATAGACATAGTGTATGTTTATTTTTTCAAAACAACCGGGTTCGATTCCCTGGCTGGGTACAGTTTATTTTTCAAATATATGAATGCAGTTTTTCTTTTTATCAAATTCGGTGACATGGTTCCTAAGAACAAATCTTCGTATGTCTTATAGTTTCAGTCTTTCCCATACTGACCGATTTGAATGGGCCACCCTGTATACATTTGTATATTATTATGTATATATTTGTGTTTTGTATTGTGTTTTATGCGCTGTAGCTGAATATTTAGTGATAGTAAATTTTAAGTTTGTAGTTATGTTAACGTTTGTTTTTGTATTTCCCATATTAAATAAACTATTTGTTATGTACATTAGATATACAGGGTGTAATCGATAAGTGTTTACAGGCTATAATTCCTAAAATATGAGAGATATCAGAAAATGTTTAACTGATATCAAAAGTGCATTACCCAACGAGTAAAATTACACTAATAACTTTTTTGAAATAAAATCAGAAATATCTCAAATATTAACTTTAAATCCTTCCGTACATTTAGTACATAACCTTCCAATCAAAAACTAGACTAAAACGATTATTTTGTAATTTAAGAATTAATGTTAGATTAATTATTTCATAAACGGTAGTATTATTATTTTATAACAATGTATTCGTACAAATAACGAATCTCTAACAGTTTTATCTCTTACGACACCCGATAATCCCGACATTGTTTAAGGCTGTAAGTCGTCATACTAAATGTATGGGACCGTTTTAAGTTAGTATTTTTAATATTACTTCATCTATTTAGAAAAAGTTATTAATGTAATTTTACTCGTTGGGTGACGTACTTTCGATATCAGTAAAAAGTTTTCTGATATCTCTCATATTTACGGAATTATGGCCTGTAAACACTTATCGATTACACCCTGTATAAGATACATGGGATATGTTGCCATTAGATATATAGGAGCGGTCAGAGTGCTCCCAAATGTCCGAACAGGCCTCTATTGTCATGGCGTTACAGTGCATGTTCAGCTCAGATATTTTTGAACGCTCTGGCTGCTTCGATACACTTGATGACGACTGTATAGTACCTAAAGCTGAACTAATAGTTAGCCGACTAGTCCCTGGACCAGAGCCAAAGGATGCTCGTAGTCAACATAACTATTCGAGACCTATCTCGTTGTAAGTACCATAATTGACTAGGTTTTGAGCCAATATAATTTAACAATAGAAAAACTTTGTAGGTACATGCGATATTGATAATTATATTGTTTAAATCATCTACAAAACCTATCGCAATAACAATTGTCGGGACAGATGCGCGAATCGTGAGGTCCCTGACGGGCTAATATTGATGTATGCTTGATAACCCGCGCCACACTGCCTAGAACTTATAACTTCTTAACATTTTAATTTAAAAATGCAATATTCGGGTTCGGGACAGTTCAATTCTTACACAACGTTTTCATCAGTCAATGATTACGACATTACACACTGGCGACTGTATCAGCTCATCATCAAGTCCCATAGAAATTGTCTTTAAGATCTGTTTGAGTAGTATGATTTAAAATGGTGTATTTACCATGTAAATTTCAATTATTGAGCAACCGATATTTTAAATATCCCGTTTTAAATCATAATACTGTAGATGACCATTAATAAATGTGTTAAGAAGAATATCAATCGGCAATTACTTCCCATATTTCGGAAACTTTTCTTCGACGCATTGCTAATCTCACCTGAGCTAGGCACTCAGGTAACTCTACCCTGGATATTCCGGCGTATCTAACGGTTGCGTAAACTCCGGCGCTTACGTCACATCGCACGCCGAGTGACAGATGCGCGATACGCTATCGCTGTAATGAGGCGCGATACGGTGGCTGCGGCATATTAGCTTCATGACGAGCTAGTTAATCTAACCTGAGCTAGATAGTACGCGAGTACACCATATGGCCATAAGAATACAATTGTCACCAGCCAACTCTTCTCGCGGGTGTCGTAAGAGCCGACTAAGGGATTGAAGTGCTACTGACAATCTTTGATAGAAGATTGATGATGGGCATTGGCGTCTCATGTCGTGATAGTGGACACATTACTGCGATCGCCAATCCGCTTGCCCAGCGTGGCGATTATGGGCATTTGGGCATTTTCGCGAGAAGAGATCCAAAAATTTTTTTTTTTAAGGTAGGTAAATTTAATGTTTTTCCTACTCAGAATAACGAGCTCTTTCAATGTAGGAGAAAAAAAGTACAAGAAAAAAATGGTCCCACATTTTTCATACATTTTACATGCTCTCCACTTTGTAACCGCTGTACAAAGTGCTTGAAAAACGGTTAAGTAATAGAAACAAAAAGTTGGGACACTTTTTTTCTTCTAGTAGGATCGAAAGAGCTCGTGATTCTGAGCAGGAAAAACATAAAATTTACCTGTTTCAGAAAAATAAGTTTTTGGATCTCTTCTCGCGAAAATGCCCATTTACCTCCTAATGCGTCTATGCACATAGTCACTGAGGTAAACAACCTATGCGCATAGTTAAGATTATATAGAAGAGCGCTACGTTCAGCAGTAGACTGAGATTAGGCTGGTGATGGTAATGATAAATAGTATTTAGTTCTGGCAGTATAGTTACTTCTATGGTCAAAATCTGCAGAAATCTCCGAGAGTCATATAATACTCATCATTATATATCCTATCTTAAGGTTATCGGAAGAAGGAAGAGGTAGGTAACTTTAGCGATAAGATCCCCTTTTGAATTATTTCTAATATTAAGATAAGATTATGCGCTTATTTTCCGCTTTATTTTACTCCCGTGTAAAATAAAGAGGTTAATACTTAAAAACACCATAGGTAGAGTAATTTCTCTGCTATTACAGAGATCAGGATATCAAAATACTTAAATTAAAAATATATTCCTTACCAACCCCAGGCCATCTATAACAGCAATGTGAGTTATTCTAGGTGGTTGTTGTTAACAAAAGCGCATAAATTGAGAGATACCGCGACGCACGCGCACGTGTGCGCGCAGCTGCAGAGCGATGCGTGCCTGCGCTGGCGACTCCGACTAGAGATTTGCACGACAAATACATCTAATACATATTTTATGTTTTATGTACATAGATCAGATCAGAATTCACATAAAGCAGAAAACCTATTCCACTCGTAAGTCTTAAATCTTAATATTAATATGATTCAATAAATGATTGCAATTTCCATGTTATACTTACAGGGTAAACGCTGTGAATATACTCTTGTAAAAGTAGGCTGTGAATGTGAAACAAAACGGCATTTCGCGTGGACACGAGGCACCTTTGGAAAATTATAGTAACATTTATTCAAACGTAACGTATCACCTTTCGTAAGCAGGTTTTTGACCTGAAAAACAACGTAAACAAACAGATGTCGGGCGCCATTTAACTTTACAATCCATTTGAAACAATAGAATCTAAATCTGCGCAGCAGATATCCAAATGTTAACGAGAGGCATATCATAAAAATATTAAATGTGCTTTCTTTGGGGACCAACTGTGCGAGGTCCGTTCTCACGGACACGTGGACTGCAGGATTTCGGGAATACACTTGTATCTGGATCTGCCTTGCAGATGGCGGTTCCTTCAAAGTTCAGTTCCAGAAATTTCGACACCAACGTTTGTGCTCGAGAAAAGATATCTTTTATGACGGTATACTATGGTATCTCTATCTAAGATCCTAAGTACATATTAATATTTTTTTGTATTTGATAGTTAAACCGGCTAATTATATTATTAGATATTAGGCACCTACCTATATCTAGCTTTATTATTAATAGGTCGGTATTCGCCGGTGTCATGGTGTCAGGCAGACGGACATGTGTCACGCTGTCTGCGGAGCGGCGCAAGAGTCGCTTGACGCGCTGTCAGTTCGGGAAATCTCTGATACATTTTTATATGTATTATATAGAAAAGTTTTAATATTTTTTTTCATATTTCAACAGAAAATTCGTCTTAACATTCGGTGAAGGAAAACATCGTGACGAAACCTGCATACATCCGCGAAGAAATACATAGGTTATGTAAAGTTCCCAACCCGTTTTGGGCCAGCGTATATACCTAGGCTAAAATATTATTATTTCATAGTTCTACTCAACATTGTGTAAATTTTTACAAATTATGTACTTAACTTTTTCTAAATACCAAATGTGATAGTAACAATTCAATAAAAACATAGTGAATCTCTTGTCTTTTCTGAAAGCCCCCTGACTGGCCATTCAACGTAGTTGAAAAGCAAGGCCTTACGTTTTAAATACCTGGGTACTCGTAAGCACCAAATATACTTACAGCGAGTACCTAAGGTATAATATACTAACAATGCCATTGGTCGATCTTTGCAATGATGACGCTAATCATATCCTTTTTCGTATTCGTTTAGAATATAATTAAAATAAATTTGACGAATGCTAAATATAATAGCGTATTGTAATACGGCATCCGGCGGACGGCAACATACGTGTCCGGTTTGCATATGAACCGTCAGGATTTGCAAGTTTGATCAAACCATTTTGAGGTCCTAAAGTACAGTTGGCCTTAAAATAAATGTCGGGTTGTTAATGTAATATAATTCGACACTTATTTTCAGTCTTTGCTGGACTTGCTAACTAGGTAACAGTTTCTATAAGGTTTATTTGAATGGGGTCAGATAAAAAATCGTCCTCTGCTCTGCTGATAGGCGGCCAAGTTTTTGTCTTATCCCATTCAAATAACCGTGCCACGGTGACGGCAGTAAGAATACATTTGTCACCACCCCAACTCCTCCTGCGGGTGTCGTAAGAGTCGACTAAGGGATTGAAGTGTCACTGACCACTATTTGATAAAAGATTGATGATGGGCAGCAGCGTCAGCATAGTGGACATATTACTGCGATCGCCAATCCGCTTGCCCAGCGTGACGATTATGGGCATTTACCTCCTAATGCGTCTATACGCCTACGTCCGAGAGGCCTACGTCCTGCAGTGGACGATGATTGAGATGATTCAAATAAACCGTTTCATCTTACACCAACGCATCTTAAACCTTACCCTTGCCAATCGCCCTACGTCGGCGACCGCAACGCTATCAGCCGCGCCGCCCAGGCTTTCAAATAGAATAGGTAGCTGCTCAGCGATTTGTTAAGTATTTGATCCAGAAACAATTCTTAACAAGAACTTGGCACAAATTTCGGCTAAACATACGCTAAATAGGTGTGCACATCATGCAACGCATGTGTGTATCAAATGTGCGCACAAGGAGGCATTCAGCCGCGGCGCGACAGCGCGCCGTTGTGGGTGCCACGTGCTAAGCAGATTCACCACATATGCGACTATAGGGAGCGCTTTGATCTCGATATATATCAACAGGAATCGGTAAATAAAAGGTACAAATAGGTTAAAGGTGATAAACAAGCACCGAGCTGTCTGCTGTGCAATTATATATCCGAACATCGAGGGTTCCAACCACGGCTTATTTCTTATTTCTTTGTACATAGATACTCTCTTTTTTATTTTACTTATAATGTAATATGTATTTCGATGTAGATGATTACTTTGGAATATCGATAAAGATTCCTAGTTCTTAGAAGCAATTATCCTCTCAGTAAAAGGTCAAATAGTAGTACTACTATCTACTGGTATTGCATTCATAGAAAATTTGTGTCAATTTGTCACGCAGAATAAATTTGGGTATTGATTAAGTGTAATATGTATTTTAATTTTGACTGACCTAAGCTCTTATGTAAGTGTTTGTAACAAAGCGATCTAGCGTGCGGATAAGCATAAAACGTGTGTCGAATCCCTTCTGAGCGGCACATACAATTACGTCACTCAAAATTGCAATCTTGGCCATCTACGTACGAGGTCCGAATTGTAGATAGGACACGTTCGCGAGGTCGGGAATAAAGACAATAGTCGCGAGTGGAGACTCGAGATTATCATCTCTTTGTAGTCTCCGCTAATGTCAACTGTCAGTTCACAAGACGGCTCTGACTGGCGACTTGGTCCGCCGATCATAGCTCGTTTCAGAAATAAAAGTAAGCGATATAACTACAGTAGAATCTCGGTGTTATTTTTTAAACACAATGCTCGATTTTGCACACGATCTCTCAAACGACTCAAGCATTTTAATCCAGGCAGACTTATAGATACTTACCTATAGTCTACATGCAACTACGGGTTTAAACTTTAACGTCATGCCGGAAATGTGAGAAAAATATTTACCTATGCGATTAAGTCCCGTTAACACAAACATGAGTGATAGATAATCGTGAAAGTTTAAATCAGTATATTTTTCATTATTTTTTTTACGGCCATCATGAAATTCATGAAGTGCCAATGTTAAAAACGCTGCACGACCAAAATACTTTAATATTATCATAGTGTACGACAACATACTTACGAGTATACTTACACGTTGTTTCACGAAATTTCCTTAGCAGTTTTGCGATATTACCGGTCGCCTTTTATAGTCTGCAAATAATAATATGGAATTATGCCAAAATAAGTTAAGGCTTAATAACGTCAGTGCCATATTGTTAAGGCGGGTGACATGCCAGGCGAAGTGGACAAGGATTCTCCAGTTGTATGCAAATCTAGGCACGCGTTTCCGGCTTGAGGTCCAAGGTCTATATTTACTTGTACCAGCTTGAAATATCAGATTATAACTGATTTACTAGATTAAATGAGTACAGTTAATAATGTTCATCAATACCTACTTGTAAGTAAGAAAGTACAATTAGATATCAATGAAATCCTCAAAAGGCGCAGTTGCGTGATGTATTCTATAACTTCGATAGAATTATTCATTGAAAATATTATTACGTGTTTCAAAAATTTAAAATTCTCCCGTTAGCCTCTGTATACATTTCTGAAATATGTTTATTCGTTAAGAAACATGAAAATTTATTCACTAAAAATTCAGATCTTAACCCTAATGCCAGGAGTATGTACCTATAGAAGCAAAATATGCGCTCCTAGAGCAGCTTTAAAATTTTATAAAAATAATGTTGATGGAACAGCTGCCAAAATATATAATCACCTGCCCATAACTTTGTTAGAGCTGCCTACCAAAAACTTTGAAGTGCAATTGTTAGAGTGGTTAACACAGAAAAACTTTTACACAGTTAATGAATATTTTAATCATAAGTTTCAAACATGACGTGCCCCTTAGTGTAGTTAGTTTAGTGTAAACATTTGCAATTTGCATGCCTACTTTTATAAGGTATCAATCATTATTGAGACTAATGTCATGTAAACACCTTAAAATGTACATGATGTTTAGCAAATAAACTTTATTATTATTATATAACTTTATACGTGTTTAGTTTTTTTTTAGGACATTCTCAAATGTCTAGTTCTAGATCTAATTACCGTAGCCAATGGCATTTCAGTTCTAATATTCTTATAGTGACGTGTTACGTCACTTTTTTTAGTGGCAAAAAAGTGACACGGTAATTTGAATTGAGGTGCATTTAGACCAAACGATCATTCGCTAATTCTATCCCCCACTCTACGAAATTCGTTCGTTACACAAAACGTGATTCGTCGAAATTCGTTGATTTCGTAGAGTTGCCTATTTACAAAAATAATTAAAATGTGTATTTGCGATGGACGGGTTAGGTAAGGTAAGTTGGGGTAAGACAAAATACTACCAGCACATGCTCTGCCAGAAGGACGACTTTTTGTCTTTCCCCATTCTGAAAACCGTTTCATATCGTACCCCAACTCACCTTATATAATTTATATGTAGAATAAGTTAAAAAAGTCATAACTACGATTACCATCATCATCATATCAGCCGAAAGACGTCCACCGCTGAATACTTTATTTATAGGTCTCCCCCAAAGATTGCCACTTTTCAGGAAAAAGAAACAACAATTTTACTGGACTGGAAACTCACTGTAGAAATATTTTAACATCTATGACAACTATGACCTCATAGCTTAACACTTATGACGTTTGCATTTACACATTCGAAATTAAGAAAGATAAGGAGCTATTTAATAATGAAGTATGGAGCAGGGCTGGTTAATGTTGGGGCGCGGGCCACGTGGTGCGCTGAGCCGTCGCAGGCGCAGCCTCTGTTGCTGTCAGGACACTGCGTATGCCACGTGCATTCTATCTTCAGAATCTGGCACTGAATATGCTCAACTTAATATAAATATGTAGGTCCGTATGGCGTCAACCTCGATAGCCACAGAACTGTCTATAGTCCTGTGTCCGCATTAGCCTAGTTGATAGTGACTCTGCCAGTCTGCCCTGAAGTTCTGAATCCCGGCGAGTGCAATATTTGTTCCTTGGTCGTGGCTGTCGTATTTATATGTATCTATATATATATTATATAAATCGTCGCGTCGTGGCATCCACATCATAAACCTTAATTGAACATACCGTGAGACTAAGTTGATTTGTGTAAGATGTCCCACAATATATTTATTTATATTATGAATATTAAAGTATACAAGGCGGCCAAAAAATAAGTGCATAATCGTCGTTGAATCCAACAACAACAACAAGTGCATAATCCTTTTACCTGTGGGTTTTTTGGAGTTAGAGTACGTCCCCTAGTAGGTTTTCGGAAGTTTCAGAAGAATCGTATTTTTTTAAGCTAGTAAGTAGGTGATAGGTACTGTAACTTAGG
>JALPQI010020956.1:0-18623 GCA_025490895.1 Thaumatotibia leucotreta
GTTATATGTATTAGCGATATATTTAATGGATGTGCGACTGAATTATTGACCTGTACGTTCGTTTAATATAACATTGTTGACCAAAGGTTGGAAGTGGTCCATTGCACTCGAGATAGTGTGGCACTTGAAAGAAGAGACGGACGTCATGTTTTCTTCTTCACATGTCATCTCACTCCAGCAGGCTTGTGATGGTATCGCGTCAAATCGTTGCTGGCCGTTGCCGTCACGTTCTAACAAGTATGCAAGTGATCATCATAAGACGGGACGTTAGCAGTCTATGCTTTTGACTTGCTCAACCTTTAACTTTTAATACCATCTTTGATTGTTTATTGTTGAATAACTCGTCTTACTTATTTTTTACCTATTAAAAAATAATATCTGTAAATAGTAATTTAATTGTACTTCCCATCTCTCTTCTACTCAAGTTGTTGTGACTATTAATTTTAGAATTAATCAAACTCCTTTCTCGTATCATTATATAACTTCACCTTGTGTTACTTAAGTTACTTTATATGGAAGAGCGGTGTCTCTTTACACAGGTATCTCTATACGTAAAAAGTAGTACCAACCTACATATTGTTATAGTCAAAAACAGTTTTTTTTTACTTATTTCATAATCAATCTTACCTATACTGCAAACACTCGAGCAAGCGGAATAGCAAGGTTGATATCGCACCTTGTGCAATATATACCGGGTGGCCCATTCAAATCGATCAGTACGTATATGGGAAAGTCTGAAACTATAAGACATACGAATATTTGTTCTTAGGAACCATGTCATCGATTTTAAAAATAATGAAAACTACGTTGATAAATTAAAAAAAAAATTCTTATGATTTACACAACAAACACCTAGTAAAATAAATTTAAGTATATGAAAACAATGAATTCCTTTCATTTTAGACATCATGTTTCTTAGAGACATTTACAGCTTAAGACCTACACAAACGATATCTAAATAAAAATAGTGTAAGTTTTTTTTTTTCAAAACAACCGGGTTCGATTCCCTAGCTAGGTAAAGTTTTTTTTTTCAAAGGTAAGAATGCAGTTTTTCTTTTTATCAAAATCGGTGACATAGTTCCTAAGAACAAATCTTCGTATGCCTTATAGTTTCAGACTTTTCCATACTGACCGATTCGAATGGGCTACCTGTATATCAGAAAAAATCTCTGAACATTTTAAATCTAGTTCTCGGTTTTATCCCCGTCCGAAAACAAAATCGTAAAAAAGAGTTCAAAATATTTTCAATCATATTAGTATATAGGGTACTGTGATAATTTAACAACACCTCAAACCACGGGCATCTGAATAAAGTACCTAGGTAGTTAAAAAAAACATTAAAATCAATCCTCAATTATTTATTCTCAATGGACAGGATGCCCAGAAGGTTGGCCATATAGTATAACTAACTATTCATCTCTCTTCTTATTCATTGTATTCTTTTTGGAAAATATTGACCAACCCTTTGGTCGCCTAGTTATATTAGAGAATACCTACTAACTAATGATTACCAGCGGTAACAACACTAAAAACTTATAACAGTTCAATGTAAACAAAAATCATATGAATCTGAGTTGGAAACGTGTCAAAAACCATGAAGAAAACAGTCGATTATGTTCAACAAAAAAAGCGTTTTGTGAACTCTTTAAATGTAATTATAATGATCACACACGAATTAATACTTCACTCCATATCCTTAGAAAAGAAGTCCAGTCATCAAACGACGTATAAAAACACTTTGAAAAACCTAAAACAAATTTTTAAAATCCTCCAGAGCTCCCCTTATTTACATTTCCTACTAGTTTGTATTTCTTATTCTTAAGCTAAATCCACGACCCGGGGCTTTAGTGTACTGAACTATAAATTAAGTGTTGCCAGTGTAGCGACGACGTTCTACATTTTTTGCTCGTTATTCATCCCTTTCTGTCGCCGCTCTTATTTATGGCCAATGATTCTCGGGTACCAACACCGTTTAAAATATTTTATTCACGAAATCAGAAGTAGCCTGTTCAGAAACTTTAAATGTGGCGGTACCGAATAATTTTGGATAAGATTATATTTTTCCTAGAATAGTACGGTCAAATCGTACATTAAACTCGCAAAACATGTAGTAAAGCTGCATTTTTGCTATGTTATTTAGACACCATAGGGCAGTATAAAACCACATTTTGCAAGCAAAAAAAAGTTGTGCTAGCTGCGTTATACGTGAATAACTGTGAAATTTACTGTCTATTTTTAGTTTCTGATTTTTATAAAAAAAGCCTTACGTTTTTTGACAATATGTATCAGGTAACGTTTAAAGATGAATAAATTTGTAACAAGATGAGATAACATGCATTACCGTAGGTTTTATAGTTTCAGAGATTCGAGACTTCAAATAGTACCCTGTTTTATAAACTAGATAAAATGTTGAGTTTTGCTAACGTTTTTAGTTTAATATCGCCTTACCTAATTACGCTACGAAAAACATGAAATAATTATCTTAAAGCGCAATTAATATTCTTTCATTTAAGGGTAAAATCAGGTCAGTAAACTTTGTAATTGAAACTAAAAACGCGAAATTCAAAAAGCAGGAGGTCCGCTATCTAAGTTTTTCATACAAATCGCAAGTCGTGTTGCAAAGCTGCAATTTTTGTATATTATATAGGCTCTATAGGGATGTACGAAAATGCATATTGCAAGAAAAAAAAATAAGGATTTAGGTATAGGACGTAAACAACTGAAAAAAAAAACGGACTTTTTTTAGTTTTTGACGTTTAACTAAAAAACTATAACTTTTTGATACTAATTGCTATAAAACTATGAAAGAACATTAAATTTGAAAGGATTTGAGCTACCTTGCATTACCCTAAATTATATAGATTTAGAGATACTACATTTCAAAATGTGCCCTTCATTAAGTTAAGAAAATAAATGCATGTTTTGAAGCCTCGTATACCCCCAACTATAAGACTTACAGTAATTGTTATTGGCTCAATTTGTTCCAAATTTAATGTAGTTATTATCTACAATTACTTTTTTTTCTTAGCGCGAACGTTTTGCCAATATTTAGTGAATAGCTTTAACGTAACCTAAAATTTGTTTATGTTTTGATAAAAGGGCACTTTATGAAATGTCGTATCTCAAAATATATATAACTTACGGTGATGCAACGTAGCTCAAATCCTTTCAAATTTAATGTTCTTTCTTAGTTTTTTAGCAATCAGTATCAAAAAGATAATAGATTTTTAGTTAAACGTCAAAAACTAAAAAAAGTGCGAATTTTTTTCCGTTTTTTACGTCCTATGCCCAAATTATTTTTTTGTTTTTCTTTTAATATGCATTTTCGTATATACCTATAAGGCCTTTATAATATACCAAAATTGCAGCTTTGCAACTCAACTGGCGATTTGTATGAAAAACTTAGATAGCGGGCCTCCTGCCTTTGGAATTTCGGGTTTATACTTTCAACTACAAAGTTCACTGACCTAATTTTACCCTTAAATTAAAGAATATTAAGTGCGCTATAAGGTCATTATTGCATGTTTTTCGTAGCATAATTAGGTGAGGCGATATTAAATCGAAAACGTTAGCAAAACACAAAATTTTATCTAGTTTACAAAAAGGGGTACTTTTTAAAGTCTCGAATCTCTGAAACTATAAGACCTACGGTAATGCATGTTAGCTTATTTTATTGGAAATTTATTAGTCTATAAACGTTTATTACATATGATATCAAAAAACGTAAGGTTTTTTCAATAAAAATGAGAAACTAAAAAATAGCCGTAAATTTCGCAGTTTTTCACGCACTACCCAGCTAGCACAACTTTTTTTTGCTTGCAAAATATGTTTTTATACTGTCCTATGGTGTCTAAACAACATACCAAAAATGCAGCGATACTACTTGATTTGCGAGTTTAGGGTAAAATTATGTACGATTTGACCGTACTAGAAGAGTCTTGGTCTAGATTTGAGTAAAGCATCTGAATAGTATCCCCAAACAAAAAACCGTTTTGCAATTTTAACCCTTAAATGCATGACCTTGAAAAAGTTTTATTCAAATTTGAATTCTTACATGCTGTCAATAGAGTCAAGAATACATGATGCATTATGCATTTAAGGGTTAACAAATACAAGTAACGTGTGACTCAAACATTATTCAATGAGTCGAAACAAGCAAGCAGTCATCGACTTAAATTATGTGAGCTACGTGGTTCGATAATATTTAAAAAATACCGTTAAATTATCACTTTCCTTTTCTCAAGGCACAAGAGAAAAAAAGACAGAACTAAAATTTTACTGACGGCTATTGTTAACTGGAGATTGGAAAATTACCCTTTACATTGCAGAATTTCCATTTCTGAATAAACCGTTTCAGCTAATCTGTTTTATGGACCAACTTGTTTGGACAGGCGACAGTGTTTAGCGGCTAGTAAGGATTTCAGAAGTGGAGTTTACTTTGTTTTATTACAGATTCTGACATCGTAATTTGAATTTGGGAATTAAGTACCTCATTTTAAATATTTTGTGTAAAATATAATGTTATTCGAGGAGAACATAAAACTGGCCCTGATGCAGGCAATTAATGTATAAAGGAAGATATAAGTCGAGGGTGAAATGGATATTTAAGCTTGAGGAAAATTAATTTGTCCATGAGATGGATGCTGTGTATGAATCTAAGTTATATAATATAATGTTGGGGAACGTTTGGGTCAGGGACGGGTTCCGTAGTGTAAATTTTCTCTGGCCTATTGCGGATTCTTCACTGATGTGTACATACGATGATCCTCACGCTCAAAATGGTGTAAATTATATTGAAATGACATGAATAGAACCGGAGCAACTAAAAACTTTCGGATCAGCCCTCGTATTAGACGAAGCAGGTTGCAAATTTACATGTATCAGCCCCTTGACGAAGCCTATGTTGCGGATTTTTATGTGTCATAGTCAAAGTCATATACTTTATTTGCCATACATAAATATACAAGAATACATGCAAATATACGTTTAAAAATCGTATTATAGGTATTTATAAAAAATCATTCAGTCAATGTTCAACACATTATACCTACATTTACAATTTTACATTACTTACCTAACTTTTAACATTTGAAAACTGAATAATTAAAAATATATCAAAATAATAGTATATAATCGGCGAAACAAATAAATAACAGAATACTAAAGAAATTATGAACATGTTGTCAAAATAATACAATTATATTTCGATAATAAAAGTAACTCATTCAAACATGTCTTATGTCTAATCTAGTGCCTTTGCAAAATATTCATCAATGGCATAGTAAGGTCTACTTAAAAAGTATTGCTTAAGTTTTCTATCAAATATACTTTTCTCTATTATTTTATTTTTCTATAATGACTTTTTGTAGAAATAAATTAAATAAATTGTAAGTACCTTTTTTATGTACTCGTAATGTTTTAACTTTTTGTCGTAATTGAATGGTTTTTAGAATTTATTACATGTACTTAATAAAAAACCGGCCAAGTGCGAGTCGGACTCGCGCGCGAAGGGTTCCGTACCATTATCAATTTATTATTAAAAAAATACAGTTAAATCAACCTACCTCAAAAACTATAGGAGATTATTTAATCAAACCAAAAATCGTTGATAGAGTTTATTAATGTGCATAACATATATTTTTTTTAGAATTTAATATCGCGTAGTTTAAAAAATAGAGGGGGGGGACACATTTTTCAGACTTTGAGAGCTGATATCTCGAAAACGATCTGCTTAAATAAAAATGAGATTTATAAACCTTCATATCATTTTCAAAGACCTTTCTATTAATACCCCACACGCTTATATACAACTAAAAAAAATTTCAATCCCTCAGTTACATGTATGGAGGGCCCCCACCCCAATAGTTTTTTTTACAATTTAGTATCATAATCCTGTAGCGGATCATACAACGCATGTCCTTACCAAATTTCGTTACTGTAGCATTTATAGTTTCCGAGTAAATCGGCTGTGACAGACGGACAGACGGACAGACGGACAGACGGACATGACGAATCTATAATATCGTTAATGCTCATTCATTCACGCGCGCGCGCGGTACCTGCAGTTGTGTTTTATTTTGCTCCGTTTGTTTAATCTGTTTACGTGAATAATCAAAGTTTTACACAGCAGAAATTGGTGTAATAGAACAATAAACACGTGATAATAGACTAGTGACAATGTTTTTTCGTTTCAAATGTGTTCGTTTGGTGTATTTTTGGCATTTGAATCTAACTGTGGTGCCTAGTTTCACTTTGTCCAACGGTTACTGCCCCGTCTGAACTATAACGTCATAAGTGCTGCAATTTTGCGTGGCGCTTGCGGCATTTATTCTCTGAGAGGTGCGCTAAAAGATAACGTAGCCGGCGCCCGACCGTGCATTGGATTGTGAGCGATATATGTGTGTTTTTAAAGTCTACATCGCCGTGTGAACTCTGTTCGTTACTTATAACTTGACGGTAGACTTTGGAACAAAATGAATTGCTCAAAATGCAAGAAGTCGCTAGTTTCCGGGGAACTCATAAAAAGTACATCAAATTGCGAGGGAAATATGCATTATGTGTGTGGTGGACTATCTGAACAAGATTTCAAAAGAATACTCCCTATGAACCTAAAAAAATGGAAGTGTATCGACTGTAAAAGTGCTAAAAAAGGTTCATCATCATCGGCGTCTAATAGCCCAAGTACACCCGTGGTTATTAATGAACGTTTAGTCATCAATGTCGACAACATGCCTTCGATCATAAGTATCGATACCGAGGCTTTGATGAACAACATGAACGCCAATTTTGAACGACTAACTCGTGATATGACCGAACTAAGAAATACATTCAACGGAAAAATCGACGGACTGGCTGACAAAATCGAGACCTGGTCGTCCAAGTTCTTGCAGCTTGAGGGCATTGTTAGGAGCATGCGAGAAGAACTTGATGGCATTTCGAGCAGTAGCAACGGGATACGGGCTGAGCTGTCAAGCCTGCGCTCGGAGACTGCTGATCTGCGCTCGGAGACGGTCGAGCTACGTGCGGAGAATCAACAGCTTCGCAAGACCATGGACGACTGTGATTACGCGAAAAGTTTATCCGAGGCTAACGAAACCATAAAGAAGCTTGTGAAGGAAAATAATACTTCCAAACAATTTTCCATCATGAATAATTTGGAAATTTCGGGTATCCCGTTCAACAAAGGTGAAAATTTGTTGTTGATATTGCGTAACATATGTGTCAAGGTTGGGTTTACACTGATGGAAAGCGACGTTGACTCGATTCACCGGGTTCGCCGCTACCTAAGCACTGAGAATACGCAGAAAACGCCACGGCCACCTGCCATTGTCGTTCGATTTACTCAACGAAAGCGAAAGGACGAGCTTCTATCAGCTGTTCGGGCTCGACGTGGAATTACCACTGCGGACATCGAGCTCCCGGGGCCTGCCTCCAGTGTGTACGTCGGTGATCACCTGACCCCGGATAATAAACTGTTACTAAAACGAGCCAGGGAAATTAAAAATGAGCTACAATACTCTTATTTGTGGATTCGCGACTGTAGAATATTAATGAGAAAGAAAGAAAATACTAGGGTAATTTATATAAACAGTTGTGCCGATTTAGATAAACTAAAATGACATTTATGTATTTTATTATCGGTAGTCACTCATAAAAAAAGGCATCTGTTATATTGCTATGTTATAAAAATAGTATTTAATATAAATATACAAATACAGTACGCACTCTTGCCATGTAATATTTATGTGTCAAACTTTCACTACACTTTTTTATGTGCCCTGATGTACATGTTGTTGTGTTTATATTATTTTAATGATAAAAGAATTCCATTTACAAGTGGGAATTATATTAGAATGTGTTCGATGGTAAATTTGTGTATTGAGCCAGTTAAGTGTGTAATTAACTTAAGAAATAAATATTATATATATAGGTATGAGAAACAAAATAATGGAGAATACATGCTTGTTGTTGGTACGGATAAGCAGTTCGCTCGAATAATGTGGCTATTTGTTTGTAATTTTAACGCGTCGGCATTAAATTATTTAAATTTCAGTCTATTTTTACTCATACACAGTGTCCATGAAATCTTTTAAAGGTTATTACCAAAATGCAAGCGGCTTACGCACAAAGTCTCATACATTTTTATCACATGTTATTCAATCCGATTACGATTTCATAGGTATATCCGAAACGTGGTTAACTGGGGATTTTTATGACCGTGAGTATTTTGATCACAGATATAGCGTATTTCGTTGCGACCGATCTGCCGCTGATAGTGGAGCTGTGCGCGGTGGAGGAGTGGCCTTGGCCGTGCGCGCCGACCTTAGTCCGATGCGCCGCGACTGGCCTGTACCCTCCGCGGCTGGCTGTGAGTGTGTGTGGGTTTCAGTCCCTCTGAAGGCTTCGTTGAAAAATAACACTAATGTAGGAGTTGAACGGGCAAATGCCTGTGATTTAAATATTGCTTGCGTTTACATACCAAATGGACCCCATTACAGGGAATCATTAATATCATTTTTTGATATTGTGTGTCGATTAACAGCAGACCATTCTACTGATATATTTCTCTTAATGGGTGACTTTAATGCATCTCAAGTAAAATGGGTACCGACATCGTCGGGTGTAATGGAACTTTCGTCGGGTAACGACTTTGCAAGTCAAGAGTTTGCGGACTTTCTATGCTTTTCTGACCTTAAACAACATAATCCTATCACAAATTCATATAATAATTTACTAGATTTAGTATTATGCAATAAGAGTTGTGAAGTATCTACATCTGATGAACCATTGGTATCTGAGGATGTATTGTTCCATAAGGCATTGTCGATTAATGTTGAACTCTCCTATGTGCCACAATTAACACCACTTGCGAAAGAGGTTTACAATTTTCATTTAGCTAATTATAAAGACATTAATAAAGAATTAAAAGATATAGATTGGGGTCATTATTTTTGTAACATTAGTTGTGAAGGTTCGGTTGAAAAATTATATAATTTATTAAATCACTTGATTGAAAAGTATGTTCCTCGGCGAAAGCTACGGTCTTCATCAAAATTGCCAACTTGGTATAATAAATCGTTGAAAAAAGTCCTTAAGGAAAAATGTAAGTTTCACAAGCGTTGGAAGTTATATAAGAACCCACTTGATTATGATAGTTTTAAAATTCTACGAAAACGTGCCGAAAAAATGGAACAGAAATGTTACCGTGACTTCATTTCTTTCTCAGAAAACAATATAAAGAATAATCCTAAATACTTTTGGACATACTTAAAATCTATCTTTTCTAGTAACGGTTTACCGCAAACAATGACTTATAAAGATATTGTCACCTCTAATGGTGAAGACATCTGTAATTTATTTAATAACCACTTCCATTCTGTGTTTGAAGTTTACGACAGGAGTTCTGCTGATACAGATAATCTGGCAGCACCAACTAATCCCTTGATCGATATGTATTCTGTTGAAATTAGTGAAGAAATTGTAGCACGATATCTAAAATCTATTAATGTGAATAAGGGTGCAGGACCTGACGGAGTACACCCACTTTTTATTAAAAACTGTTATGCTTCCCTAACAGCTCCAATCACAATAATTTTCAATAAATCTATCAAGGAAGGTTGTGTGCCAGCTATTTGGAAAAAAGCCTGGATAACTCCTGTGCCAAAGGGTCCGGTTAGCCGTAATATTGAAAACTATCGACCCATTTCCAAGTTATGTCAGTTTAGCAAACTCCTAGAGAAAATAGTTACCGACCAATTGGCTGCTGTTGTTCGACATCACATAATACCTAATCAACATGGCTTCTACAGAGGCCGCTCAGTAGATACAAACTTGTTGGCTTTTACCAACGACATATTACTGGCTATGGATGATGGTTTTTCTGTGGACGCCGTGTATACCGATTTCTCTAAAGCATTTGACAAAATATGTCACTATACTTTACTATGCAAGCTCTGGGAACTCGGTATACACGGTGATTTGTATCGTTGGATTAGGTCATATGTGGAAAATCGCACACAGTCAGTGGTAGCGTCAGGATATATCTCTCAAAGTAAATATATCAGCTCAGGCGTCCCTCAAGGCTCCCATCTGGGGCCTCTTTTGTTTATTCTATATATAAACGATATCGTAAAGTGCATCTCCCACTCTTATGTTCTTCTTTATGCAGATGATGCAAAAATTTATAAAGTCATTAAAAATTCTTCCGATTGCGAACTTTTACAAAGGGATCTAAGTAATTTTGAAATATTTTGTAGAAATAATAATCTGTTTTTAAACATACAGAAATGTAATACAATTACTTTTTCTAGGAAAAAAGCTTTGTCTTATTTCAACTATAAGCTATGTAGCCAAGACCTTCTAAGAGTAAACGAGATTCGCGATCTTGGAGTGGTTATGGACAACAAGTTGTCATTTATACCTCATATTGACTCTATTCTATCTAAGTCATTTAAGCAGTTAGGTATGATCCTACGGATAGGTAAGCCTTTTAGAAATGCCACAACACTGAAAATTCTTTATAACAGTTATGTACGAAGTCGGATTGAATTTGCAAGTGCGGTCTGGAACCCCCATTACAACATACATATTAATAGGATAGAGAGATTACAAAAGAAGTTCCTAAAAGCACTTGATTACAAATGTGGGTTTGAATACAAAGATTATGTGGAATCTTTAAACCGACATGAAATGCAGACTCTTGAGTGTCGGAGAGACTGTAATGATTCGGTTATACTATATAAAATAATAAATAGCCACATAGATGCCCCTAGCTTGTTAAAAGACATATGTATAAGAGTTCCAAGTAATAAAGAACGCCGATGTCGTCTCAGGTACAGGCACTTATTCTCCATCCCAAGAAGTAGAACTAATTATTCAAAACATATATTTATTAAGCGAGCATGCACACTATATAATGAGAATAACAACTTAAAAACTGTAGACATTTTCAATTGTACCACAGATTCTATAAAAAAATTGTTCAGGTCTAGTTGTATGTGAATTTTAACGTCATTTGAGATTGTATTTTTGTATTCAAGTTTATGGAAATAGAATAATTATTGTATTACTATGTCGTGATTAACAATATTTATTCGACATATTCCTTGTCGCAGGTCTTTGAGTTTCTTGTAAAGCCAATTTTTTGCTATTACTTTTTAGGCTAAATCTAACACATGTCAAGAAGTAGGTATTCGTTTGTGCTTTTTAGGTAAATATATTTGTTAAAAAATAATGGAAACTATAGGTCTAGTTTAAGTGAAAAAATTGTATGAATATTTTTTGTATGACCGTTTGTTTCATATCCGAATAAAATAAAATAAAAATAAAAATATAAGGGTTCCGTTTTTGCCATTTTGGCTACGGAACCCTAAAAATACCAAGAGCATCGAAGGCCAAGACAGGAATCAAACCCGCGCCCTTAGCTTTTGCGGTTGCTCTTAACTTTCAGGTAGTTCATTAATCAACGTAGACTGGAGACTTTTATCCACCAAAGATGGATACAACAATCATTCTAGGATTCCGTAGCAATAGCTTCTCAATTTAATAAAATGTCAATTTTCAATTATAATAATACCTAACTAATGCAAATTGTTGAATACTATCGGCCACTTCATGTCCAATAAAAAAGCGTTTTAATTAGTAATACGTTGTCACAATTCGCTGCCCCAATATAGAAGGTTCTATGTTACTCTTTGCACTTTAATCAACCTGTGGACATTGTCACTTTGACACTTAGTTCAGATTAAATTATACTCCATTTCAAATACCATGGCCCGATGGCACTTAAAACTAAACAATAGGGCTCATAATGTTTGTCTTTTGTTATCTAATTGGACCACTTCAAATCAGCACGTGCCGGTGCAATCGGCATACAACTAAAGCGAGATTCTTTAGGTACTTGAAAATAAAAATACAAACACCTTATTAGTTATTAACGATTTTTTTTAAATAATATTTATATGCAAAATGTATATTAGCAACAACCAACATGTAATCATAGAAAAAGACAGATAACAATCACTATGAAATATTAATTTACAAAGATTATTAAACTACTCGCGAATTTACGATCAAGATTTTATGGCTGCGTGTAAAACACCTCGCCGCAAAAAAGTGTGGTCAGGTTTCTTTTGTTATCACTAATCTTATTGTTTACGTTTTATGACCGTTTTAAGTGGAATCGGGCCTTGGTATTTGTAATGAAGTATACCCCGACAATGTACCTACCCCAGAACCGTGCAACATTGGGGTAGCGACATGCCGAATGCGCCGTGTTGTGCCGTGCACGTGTTATAGCTGCGGGACCCTTTATTGAGCATGGCCTAACACGCACTATGGCGACTTTTTAATTTCCGCTTTTTGATTGCCAAGCACTACTAACAAACAGTAGTATTGCTATAGTCTGCTAGGTCACTTCCGTCGTAGGCAAACGAGAAAGAGTGAACGCGTCCGAGTAGGTTTCTCAATACATTCGTTCATTAGATACTACGCATAAAGGGACGTTCAGCAGAGGACTGAGAGAGGCTTATGAACTGAAATGCTTTTAGCTGTTAATTTCCTGATAAATTTTACATTACTTTAATGGCATGCCTAGCGAAGATGCCACTCTGCAATTGTACATATAACATATACGATAAGCCAGTGTTTTTTGAAGTGTGGGTAACGATCCCCGGGGTTAGGTAATAAATGAAATAAAATTACATTAGCGACATCACGTGACTATGATGTATGGAAATGGTTGCGTGACTTTTCGGTCTAACCTATCATTCTCAAATCAATCTTCGAATTTACAGATTTTGCTCTGCTATCCCAGATTGCGAACTAAAATCGGGTGTCACACCTATCGCTTGCATCTCGGTGTCAGAGCCAGGACTACCTCCGCAAACATGGAAATTCTTACGGAGGCACCGTTAGAATGACAGAGACAAAAAAAAACACGGTAGGTACAGATGTAGTGCAAAATATCCTTTCTCTTCAGCTTTTCACGGAAACATCCGAATTCATATTTCTGTCACAATGAACTTCAGTATATATTGCACTGAAGCTAATTGAGACAGGGAGATTAATTCGGGCGTTTCCGGAAAAGCCGAAGAGAAAGGATTTTGCACTATATCAGTAGAGCCGCACAAAAGGTCACGATTTTCGTCAATGCATTCCTGCTTGCTCATTCTGCTTTTTGGGCGGATTTTTATTATGTTGTCGTTTTTAAAAAAATTCCAAATTTGGCCTTTTTTAAAATTTTTCTACTCAGAAGCACGAGCTTTTTCGATCCTGATAAAAATAAAAAAGTATCCCAAAAAAGATTCCATTGAGTTACCTACTATTTTTTATACACTTTCTTCAACCGTAACTCAGTGAAAGACAAAAAAAAGTATGAATTTCCGGGACACTTTTTTCTGCTAATGAGGATCCAAAGAGCTCGCGATTCCGAGTAGAAAAATAGTTATTTGTTATACAAGGGTGCCAAGTTGTATTTTACCCGCGAGTATGAAATTGAAACACGAGCAAGCGAAAGGATTCTATAGTTGAACCACGAGCGAAGCGAGTGGTTCTGAAATAGAATCCTGAGCGCAGCGAGTGTTTTAACATACGAGAAGTAAAATACAATTGCATCCGTGTGTAACACAAAACTTTTCCCCTCACTATAGCGAGGAAACTCAAAAATGGTAATTATTTGTTCACATTACAATCATCATCGGGTTAATGATAATAATTTTCCAAATGCATCATGTATTTAATGCAAGATTTTGTCGCAGTAAACTAAGCACGAAAAAGTAAACGCAGCACGATGTTAACACATTCCTGTAGTTGCACACCAACGCCAATCTCATTCATTATTTTTACAAAATTATAACATAACACTCTGAAAGTTGTTTAGTTTACTATTTTTATGCATGTTCGAGTCGGTAAATAAAGATTATAACCTATAATATTCATTGACAATGTTGACGTTGACATTTTCTGCGTTTTGTGATTGCATCTAGTCATCTTATCATCATTCACTAAAACAATTTTTACTTATGGAATTTTAGGATTTATGTGTTAAAATCATCATATTATATAAATGTTTGTATTTTACACTAAATTCTCAAACAAATTATTTAATTATCATTAATATGGAACGATTTCCATGAGCATTTTACGTTTTGTTATCTGCTTCGGATGCTACTTCGCGCTACGCTCCAAGGTCATTACTTTGCCACACAAGTGAATAATATGCGTTTTTACACGTTCGTATTAAAGGATAAACGAGCACTTTACGAGCTAGTGAGAAGAAAAATATGAAAAAAAATTTTTTTTTTTTTTTTTAAACTATAAGAAAATAAAAATCCGCCCTTTTGTGAAAAAGTTCATTGGTTTTAAAGAAACAAATTGCACTAAACCACCAACTCACGTATGTATATAATATTTGCAATATAAGCCTCCCATTTAGTTGTTTGAACATCATCCGTTACAACAGTCGGAGCACGTATCTGTATGCAATCCATTTTTATGATGTCGGCCCCTCAGGGCAGATATACATGCCGGGAATATTGTACGGTTTGTTGCCTCCATTGATTGCTTACACACTAGATAGAGCATTAGATTATTGAAAACCACTGTAAGGTGGAAGTACTAGTACCCTACGCTGTACCAATACTCGCCATGATAGCTTGAGTTGCTATCGATAAGATAAAATCAACTATTAGGGCATTTAAACGATGATAAATCTATGTGCCTTAATGCTTCATATCCCAACTTTGAAATAATTAGCTTATATCTAAATTATTTGCATAATTTTAAGACAGGCTGACATTTATTAGAACTGACTGTTAATATTATCAATGTCCCAATATGTGACATTAAAACTTGTACTGAGATGCCATGTACAATGGAGTTGACTAAGAAATTTTGATATTGTCAACCTAATAAATACTACCACACTGTCGTAACAGATGTGCTTACCATAGAAAAAATGAACTGCGAAAGACTCTGGTTGTCACGGGATTCGAACCCGCTGCCTCTGGATTGCCGGTCCAACGTGCTTCCAATTACACCAGACGAGCTTCCGTGAATCACAGCGAATTTAGTCAATGGTATTGTGAAGCTAATCACTAGCGACATCTGTACTTTATGTTTCGAAGGTACTACAACCTTAAGCCCCTCAAAAACGTGTGTCTACCACAATCGTCCGCAAACTCGACAACTCTCCGTTGCGGTGAATTTGCTATAGAGGGCGCTGTAATCAATTCATGATTAGAAAACATCAATTGGTTCTATAATTAAACAAATTGATGTTGGTGTTACTTTTTTACAATGCGGATAATTCCACAATGTCGTAACAGATGTGCTTACCATAGAAAAAATCAACTGCGAAAGACTCTGGTTGTTATGAGATTCGAAACCGCTGCCTTTGGATTGCCGGTCCAACGTGCTTCCAATTACACCAGACGACCTTTACTTTATAGCTTACTATTTGTTACTGCTGGTTATTTATTTATTTAACCTTTATTGCACAAAATAAAACTAGACGTACAAAAGGCGGACTTAATGCCATAAGGCATTCTCTACCAGTCAACCTTTAGACAAAGCAGAGAGATTGTGGGCATTTATTATTTATGTATTCTTAATGGCGGTTAATCGTTTCAACACAATGTTTTATTCACTACTAGTGCGGTAGGATCATGCGAATATTCGTAATGCAGAATCTATTGAAGGTAATCTAGCTGCCTACCATTTAGTACACATACAGCGGATACCGGTTGATTAATGATTTCGGACTGTACGAAGAGTTTTGTTTATCTAACAATAATTTGAAGCCTTTTCAAGTGGGCTCTGCACGTTATTGATAGGTTTTTAACGTTTTATCCAAAGTTTGTTTGACTGTACTATACATGCACAAGTTAAAGTATTATTATGAATATTTTATTTGTAAATATCAATATTTTACATATCGAATATTTGCATTGTCACATTTTATATTTTTCCATTTTATTGCTATACCTATGTTACTCGTAGTTTAGTACATACTTACAATATATAGATGCAACATATAGATTATTCATATATATTATATCCATTATTCATAATCGTCTTGTAACTTAACAAGCCTCTAGTATCGTTTGTCCCTTTCCGTCTTATCAATATGTCTTTATGACTGAAAGGGACAAACAGATTGTAAAGTGAAGAGGTAACAGATAGAGCTGTGGTGGTAGGACCTCGTGCAGGGTCCGCCCGGATAGCTACCACCGTCCACCCGTTAACCTGTCGGTAAATAGCAGTGTTTGCACTGCTGTGTTTCGGTTTGGGGTAAGATAGCCGGTGTAATTACTGGCATAGATAGAGGGAATCCATCTAAGTCCTCAGGGTAGACAGCGCATAGGCGATTTTTTTGGTCACTATGTCCATGGGCCTCAGTTCCTGCTTTCCATCATGTGGGCTGACAGCTCAGTTGTCTAGCTTCGCCTCATAAAAAAAGACAGGGCTACCGTCGCATTTAAAATAATTATGATTAAAGATTGGATTGTCCCTAGGGTTATATTTTTTTTTCATTTTTGGGAACATTTGTAAAATACTTTAACAATGTGTCTTCGCCTACGTTCCTATGTACAACTAACACATGGCTCTCAAAGTTTACTCTTACCTTCTTTCCTAACTGGATCACTAGCGTCCTGTTACAGCACTTATCTTAAGTCCAACTTCACAACAAAGTGGAATTCAATTGCTGAACTTTGAGAACAACTGGCCAAGTCCTCTCACAATTTAGAGTTACCTCCAATTTTTAAGAGCATTTCTGCCGCAGCGCTAATGCTACAGCTGGTTCAATTTTGAGTAGAATTTTTGTTCTAATCTAAAATAAGTAACATTAGCCGTACCGTGACTTGGCAACCATATCTCTTAATTAGACTACATTGCACCAAAAATGCTGGAAATCGTACGAGTTATATGTAAATCTTTTTGTAAATATGTCTGTCAGCTTGTACTTTTCTACAGATTGCAATTCGCGACAGACTCTTGTGCTGCTTATGTGTGTGGCAGCTACATAGTTATGATAGTATTATATGTAAGTATATGTTTACAGTACCTATAGTTTTTCTCGCATTCTTAGAGACCTTAAAAAATAAAGCTTCAGATGTGGAATAATTACCTCGCAAGTTCACAAAACAAATTATTATATGATCATAAGTATACCAAAACATTACAAGCGATTTGATCAAACATTTTGTACAAAAACAACTCGCGTGCAAAATTATTTATTTGTTTATTTACTCAGAACATTGCGTTTCACGAGGATCCGTAATATTCGGATCCTTATTGGCCGACACCCAAATCATGCTCGAGTAACCCTTTAATAAAACCAATACATATAGAAACCATTCGTATATCAATGAGGTATTTTCAGCGTAAAATATGATAATTCACGTTTAGCATGAACCCAGATATTTCGTGCGACCTTGGGTACCAGTCGATTTAGGAATGGAATGTAAGAAATCGACATCTGTAATTTCTTGTATACGACCTTGAAATATTTTCAGTCAATTACTCGGTTCACTCATTCCAGCTTTTATAAATCGACTTGTAATGTCCATTTCATATACGAAGGCCCGATGCCCGATTCTTGACAAAGACATTAGGTGTTAACAATAGGATCAGTGATAACAAAAGATACCTGTCCAGAACATTTTGTGGCGTGATATTTTTTACATCGATGTACGGCACGTGCCAATTTGTAGTGGACCAATTAAATGAAAAAAGTTTCTAATGGCATCGGGCCTTCATATTTGAAATGGACTATACCTCTTTAATTGAATGTTAATAGGTCCCTTTATATGTTAATTAGCCGGCTATCAGTTGATATTATCACCCAAGTCTCATTACTCCTGGAATATTATTTTTGAGTGGGACTCAAAATGATGACTGTTATTGTTATAGTAGCTACATTTTCTAGGTCACAATGGAAGAACAGGGCTGGCTTTGCCAGCTACATGCTGAGTTGTGCAGGCGTGGACCCAGGAGAGGGGGGGCAATGGGGGCATTTGAACTTGAAACTTCTAATTTTACAATTCTAATATTACAAAAGCACTACTTACATATATATATATATATATATATATATATATATATATATATATATATATATATTGGTTGTTTTGCATGTCCAACAAAAAAACGACATATGTTAAGGACTGTATCGTTATTTATAAATACAACTTTACTTGGCCGTATTTTTTTTAAATTACATTTTTACTTAAAAACATACATGTGTCTAACTACTGCTTTAATAAGGTATACATTTCATCCTAGAAACTCGACGTGAAACATCTGGATTAGACACAACTAACCCAATCGTCTCGAGTAATAAAAAATATTTCGGGCAAATACTGCAAAAAAATTTACGGTTTGCGAAAAATATGACATCATACATAAAAATATCGTACTATGAAAGACACGCTTTCACGTGCTTCGTAATGTCAAACATTTAGGTATGTTCATAGCACTTAAATTTCACAAAAAAAAATGTCCTGAATTCGTGAAAGGATACTTTAAAGAGAATATGGTATGTAGCTTACGTGTATTCTAACTTTGACATCCAATATAACAATCATGGAGCATTTATATCCACCTGTTCCAACGATGGATCA
>JALPQI010020957.1:0-15093 GCA_025490895.1 Thaumatotibia leucotreta
TGGAATCGATCCAGCGACCTCCTGTTTTCCTGCCATGCCATGCCATTTAAGTCTTGGCCACAGGAGGCCTCGGTCACTACCTGAAGTACATATTACATGACATGTCTTTTAATTTATAGAGCGTGTATTTAGGTACTTAAACTGTAATATTATTCGTTGATAAGAAATAATAACGTTAATATGTCATTCATTAGTAAACGTATTGTAAGCTGTTCTCATCGATATTTTTTACATTAGCACTAGATATCGTTGAAAAGCTTATCATTTCACAAAATAGAGAAGGTCACCTATTAGATGGTACCTAGATATACAAAAAAGTAAAAAAATTATTCACATAAATATTGAAAATCAATGTTGGCACCATAGGTATTCACGTAAATAATTCTGGCACCCTAGTGAAAAGGGGTATAAGTCGAATTTTGGTCAAATTGAGTTAAGTATACCAAAAAATTTCAAAAGAAAAATGGCATCTTTTGGTGTAAAAGGATCTAAGATATCACGTAAATTGACAGAGTTACGGTCGTGTAATATGGTATAACTAACACAAATGACCATGCAGTGTCAGGTATAAGTTGAAATAAATTCTTACTAACAAAAAAAGTGTATCGTTGTAAAGTTACAAAAGGTATTAATGTAGCTAAGTTTTACGCGTTTGGATTTTTTTTGTGTGTAACGCTATAACTACTCATATTCTCTTGATGGTCACTCGGATAATGAGGATCCATGTGTATTTAAATCATTTTACACGAACAATAAAAACGTTTTTTGAGATACAATTCGACATAAATCCATATTCACGAATAAAATTATGTTGTTACGGGTACAAGTCGACTTTAATCACTTTGAATTACAGTTTTTTACATGTGATACAATCCATTTGCGGGAATTATATCCGTTTGCACTACATTAAAAAGTATTACTTAACATTTAACACCAGTAAATTGACGGATTTGTACTAAGTTGTACCTTTTTACACTAAGTTTCGTTATACATACACAATGTTTAAAATAGTGTTAATTTTTAATATTTAATTTACTTAGTGGTTAATGATTTTCTTAAAATATGATTGTATTTTTTTTTTCAAATTTAAACTGTTAAATTCTGCTGCTTATTTGATAAAACCTATGTTAGTAATATTAGTTTGTGTTGACAAGTTTAAATGACCTAACGCAAATACTTTTTTTAAATTGTAGTAACAATAATTTTACTTATGATCTAGGTAATATAAAAAGCGTGCTATAGCCTTGTACGAGTATTTGCTGCTCTTCTATGGCTGTTGCTATATCTATATTACTCCAGAAACATGTGATTAGAACCATTTAAAAATAGCCAGCCGGAAACAATGCCTGGCCACTTTTTACGAATGCTAACATAATGAAAACAATATTATCAATATTATAGTTAATGTATAATTAACACAATAATTCAAGTTGATCGTACCTATATTTACCTATACAACTTTTATAAGAATTATAATCGATAGAACATAACATAATAATAACAGGCTTTTTATACTCGTCGATTAAAGTCTGTTTATTAAGATTCCATACAGAGTACTGCAACGTCACCATTTTCATCCGAAACAACTGAAATAACTTCTTTACACACTAGTGCGAGGAGTTGTTTATATCTTGCCTGGTTGAAAACTTCGCAAGGCCATCTGTACTGAAAAATGTCATATGATACACATGCAAAAAGAAAATTCATAAATCGTGTCGATTTAAAAAACTCCTTTCAGTCGTGATTTGCTTTATTTATGCTTATTTCGAACTTTTTTTTTCACAGTTGTATCGTAATGTATATTACGATAGGCTGTAGACAATAGTTTTTTTTTAATAAAATATCGATTTTCAATAGTATGTTATTTTAGGTGACTCGATAAGATACAAAATTGCCATTCAGGTGTTACGGAACGTACCTACCTAGCTGCGCGCACGACATCCAGGACACAAAGTCATAATTTGGTCATAATTCGGACAGTAGGACTATTTGTACTATGTAGTTTTTTTGTCGAGTACCGTGTTAGCGAAATAAGGCATGAGAAAAAAATGATTATTTTGATAATAATAAATAAATGCTACATTATGGTATTTTTTGGCGCTATGAAATTTAAAAACATTTCATTTTATGATACGTTGTGTTTTGGCTTTTGAAAATAAGTAATATTTTTCTAATTTAAGGAAATCATTTCTAATAAAAAATGGAAAAAATAAATATTTTTATAGCTACGTATTTCATAGAATTTGGATACAATTGAATAAAGTGATTAATATAAATCTTGTTATTCCCTTTTACACGTTACTAACATTTTGTGCACAATGGTATAAGTCGGTTTTTTTGGGATTATATTGCTTACGTATATGCTATGCCATTAAAATTAATTTCGCAAACAAACTTAGCTAAATAATTTTCGTAAAAGTACATCTCAAAAAGAGTTATTATAAAATAAGTTAAATGTATACCCGTTTTCACTAATGTCTCATATATGTGAAAAGGGATACTAATTTGGTTATATTTCTAAATAGCATTTATTTCAGCGGGTACAAGTCGATTATTTTTTTAACTATTGATTTTAGCCATAAACCAATGACGGCATGTGAAAGAGCGCATTGTATTTACTCAAAGTACATTTAAAGTTATTCTAATTCTTTAGCCATTTAGGCACAGTAATTTTAATAATTTCGCCAATCGTTTTTTGTCTCTCCTGTAAAGTGGCAAATTTCGATTTATACCCCTTTTCACTAGGGTGCCAGAATTATGTCTTCATATTCGAGGCAATCTTTGGGGGAGGCCTATGTTCAGCAGTGGACGTCTTTCGGCTGATATGATGATGATGATGATGATTCGAAAAATAACTTTTATTTGTATAAACAATTGCTTTTAATGTCTACCTTTCTTGACTTTGCACTAACATTTTGTGACACATCCATAACATTGTGTCATATCATACATATCAAGTTAAACATTTTCTTACCAAAATGGATATGGCAATTGTAAAACTACTTATATCTCATGACTATTATAAGTTAAACATTAATTGTATATAACAAAAAATAGTAAATTAATATACTAAAGTGTCAGTTAAGTTAAATATTGCAAAATTTTAAGACATTCCAAGAAATATTTTTTTTTGTTTCATTTCGCTCTCCTCTAAACCAAGGCAAGTGGCGTATAGCACAATTGCATTCTCACCCGACGGTATATACAGGGTGGTCAGGGTGTAAGTCTAATACGGGCGAAGCTCTTAACGGGTGTTAGTTTACATAATAAGTACATTTAGATAACTTTTACTTAAAATTAGAGCGACAAAATTATCCATACAAAATAATTTTTATAGTGGTTTTTTATACAATACTTTTCTACAGAGTAAACACGTCATACACTCCCTAACACGTGTACACAAACGCACACACAAACACACACACACACACACACCCTCACTCACACACACATACACACAAACATATTCTCCGAATTTTTGTGATGTTATAAGCAAACATTTATATTTTGTTAATATTATTTTATTTTTTTATTTTTTCAAACTTATCAATTAATGTTAATGTTAATGCACATGTTTGAATTTATTAAATCCTGTAACCTTTCCACCAGTCTAGAAAAACATTTGTGTTATAGGAACTTTTCTGGGGTGGAGGGTTAATATCCTGAGATACAGGGTATACCCTAGTTCAGGTATTAGCCCGCCATAATCAATTTTATTTTTACTTTACTTGTTTTTATTCAAAAAACAAAAAAAAATATTGTTGTGCCTTAGTTTTAGATTAAATTTGTTGTATTGAACTGTATTGAAGATTATGGTGAGAAATAAAAAAAAAAAAAAAAAAAAAAATTTGGCGCGCAATGTAGAGCAACACACTGAGGTTAAACGCTCGTTGACAGCTAATTTCAAAAGCAGATGACATAACAGCCATATCAATAAATAACAAATTGTTCGTACCTACATTGCTACACCGAAAATCTTAAAAAGTGTAACTTGAAAAAAACCTCCTAATCAGTGATTAGTGATAAACCATGCCTGGTTTTATTGACCGCTCGTATTAGATTTACACGCGGTATAATTTATCCGAAAATACCTACATATCAAATAAACAAACGGATGATAATGGTGACTGTAGTTAAAATAAATTATTTCACATTATGGATGACATTATAATGCACAAATAAAATATTCCTAAGATGCCGATTGCAGCGATTTTTGTACAGAAGTTATGTTTTATCAGTGAAGGTTTTCCATACGTTCGTGGCCACTAGGCGTCTAGTCCAAACAGGTGTCAGATTCATACTATTCATAGGCACTGCACATAAAATATCTAAATTAGGTACATATTAGGAACTTTATTGATTTTGCAATCGATTAGGACTAGTAAACGGTCGTCGAACTGAAGATTGAGCTCTAAAACAGGCGCAAAGTCACTGGTACAAAAAAATACTAGAACTGTTAATTTCATGAGAAAAAGAAAACGATATTCCTAAAGTGATGGTCTTAAGAATAAATAAACCTAAAAAAATTATTTACTTATTTTAACAGTTCTTTATAGTACACCAAACGAAAGAAACTCAGAGGAAAAAACTCGTGTATAAGCGAATTTGGGCATAGTTGTAGGGAATGGTGTTAGTTTTTTCCCCCGACAGGCAGCTTTTGGTCTTCGTTAGGTGGGCTATTAGACCTTACGCATATTGCTGGCATCTCACCCATAGTGGCCCCATAGTGACAGAAAAAGTATGGATAACCCTCATTCTCGTCACTTTTGTAACTATACAGGGTGTAATCGTTAAGTGTTGCCAGGCCATAATTCCGTAAATATAGCAGATACCAGAAAACTTCTAACTGATATCGAAAGTACGTTACCCAACGAGTAAAATTACACTAATAACTTTTCTGAAATAAAATCAAAAATATCTCAAATACTAATTAAAGTTCAAACCCTTCCATACATTTAGTACGTAACCGTTCATTCAAAGAGTAGTTTATAACGAATATTTTTTTATTTAAGAATAAATGTTAGGTTAATTATTTCATAAACGGTAGTATTAATATTTTATTATAATTTATTCGTACAAATAATTAATCTCTAATAGTTTTATCTGTTATGACACCCGACATTTTTTAAGGCTAGTCGTCATACTAAATATATGGGAGCGTTTTAACTTAGTATTTTTAATATTACTCCATCTATTTAAAAAAAGTTATTAATGCAATTTTACTCGTTGGGTAACGCACTTTCGATATCAGTTGGAAGTTTTCTAATATCTGTTATATTTACGGAATTATGGCCTGGCCATACTTAACGATTATACCCTGTATTTCAAACACTTCATAGTTCCGATCGTTTTGACAGTTCGAAAAAAGATGTTGATTTGATTTGCCATTCATCATGGTGCCTGTTATGATAATAATATGATAATGATTGTGTTGTGACAGGTACTCTGATATAACCTGCGATTGACGGTGTCCATGCATTCCCAAGGAGTCCCGTAGATGGCTTCTGCCAGTTTCTCACTCTGCCAACAGTTCATACAACGGGATTACACATAAATAACATGATCGTCAGTATGCTAAGCACATGATTGATATGTCAGTATGTCGCTGCTTTAAGATTTTCCATCTTTTACTAACTATGTATATGACTGAAAGAGGGATGGATTGTCTTATCTCGCGGCGACATATTGTCGCACTAATCCTGTGCTAAGCCTAGGATGACGGATGTACACTCAATCAATCAATTGAAATGAAACCCTAGGCCAGCTGGAACCATGTTTAAGTAACTTTATCAATAAGATTTTATAACATTTGAAACTACTTTTCATTTTGACATGGTAGTAGGTTAGTTGCTCAACTTAACAGTAACAAAATAACGAAAATTTATTGTACCCCGAATTTTCATAGAATATGTGATCTATCGTCATCTGTGTTAAGTAATTGTGATTAGTCTATGTGTACTTCGTTACTGACATAGTGTCCACTTTGCTACGTCATAGTTTCACTTACCCCAACGTCCCCAACTGATCTTAATTAGATAGCCAATTAAAAATAGCTATCTGCAAGCAACTTTAACGTAATAGCAGTTTATGCACCCGTATAAAATGAGCAGCATTAAAATGCGAGTGTTTTAGGTCTAATTATGCACTGTTCAACAAAAGAAATCAAGTAAAAGAGACAGAGATAAATGTCGAAATTTAATATTATCGATAGTCTCTGTAGTTTCTCTGGGTAGATCTAAATCTAAATGTTTGTATGTTTTTATGGATATGTCCAAAGCCTTTGACCGAGTGTGTCATAGGAGGCTTATGGACAAACTGTATACTTGCGGCATACGAGGAAACTGTTATTCATGGTTAAAATCCTATCTCGACAATAGATACCAATGTACGGAGATACAATCGTATTGTAAAAGTAGTAACACTTTTAATATTTATAGATCCGAATACAATAAAACTTTATATGGAGTACCACAAGGCAGCATTCTTGGTCCGTTACTGTTCCTAATTTACATCAACGATTTACCCAATATTACAAAACATAAAATACTGCTTTTTGCCGATGACTGTTCAATAATCATCCGTAGTGATAAGACCCAAGATTATGAGGCTGACATCAATACTGTATTTCAAAATGTCAATTCATGGATGGAAGATAACAATTTACAAGTTAATTTACAAAAAACTAAATTCATGGAATTTTATGCACCACAGGGAAAAAAAATACAACCCAAAGTATTTTATAAGGGATGCGAGCTAGAAAACATTAATTCGTTTAAATTTCTAGGTATATATATTGATTCGCATACTAACTGGCATTTTCACACGGAATACCTAATAGCAAAATTAGTCAAATTCGCATACCCCCTACGAAGACTAAGAAATGTTTCTTCAAAGCAAACAGCTCTACTTGCCTTCCACTCATACATAATGTCAAACCTGCGCTATGGAATCATTTTATGGGGAAATTGCTGCAACAAAGATCGAATATTTAGACTACAAAAAAAGTGCCTTCGTTCAGTTTTCGGTATTAACCAGATGGAATCGTGTAGACCTCTTTTCATTAATAACAGAATACTTACTTTACCCTCTTTATATATGTACGAAGTATGCATATTCATTAAATGTAATCCAGATTTGTTTCCTATAAAAAAATATTCCTCGAAAAGTGTCCGCCCAAAATATATGTACGATGTAATACGCCCTAATTCTAAGTCAGCACTACTTTCAAAAAGCGTAATATGTATGAGCGTTAAAATATTTAATAAACTTCCCGTTGAAATTAAATGTTTGTCAATATTACCTTTTAAAAAAAAGTTGTTTGATTGGTTAGTCAAACAGTGTTTTTATAGCATCAATGACTTTTTGCAGAGTTAGTCAACCTAAAGAACATGTTAAGTTTTATAAGGTGCTCAATTGTATTTAAGATGTGTTAAATTGTAAATGCAAGATAACATAGATTGTATAAAGAAATATTGTATGCCTTTGTAAGGCAGGATTTGGAGAACATGAAACATTTGTAAGATCTTTGTAAACCCAAAACCATGCAATAAAAAATATTTGATTTGATTTGATTGATTCATCTTTGCACCACAGCTTTCATTATCGATTTCAATAATCACTAGAAACAAACTTACTTTATTTTTTATCATTTCGAAGAGCACAGATACTTGAATTAGTTGCTGATTCAATACAACCGTCAGGGGTCCATACTTCGCCAGCGTGTCTGTAGAGAACGATCCAATCTCCATCATTAAAATACAGGTAATAAACTGCATTAGTAGATAAAATATGAACAGATATTCGCTGAACGTCTGAGAGCACTTGTCTACGAATCTGAAAAATAATTATAGGTAACAGAATAGAAGAAAACCAATTGGAATCATTTACATCATCATAGAAAATATTGACAGCAAAAAGAAAACATGTTCAATAATAATTGTTCACATTATACAATTTCATTAATAAATTGTGTTACATTTTTATTAGGGGTGTTTTTTTTACATTTCCGTTAAATTGGACAGGTTAGGTACCTGGGACATTAATATAAGTTGCCTGGTATATTGGAATTTGTTATTTTCGATTTTTTTTTCATTCTTATACATAATAATTGAAATGGTAAGTGTGAGAGAACCCTAAGAATAAGATCTCAGGTGACTGACGGTGACGGCTCATGTCCAAATAAGTAACATGAGGATGTAATAAAGGTTACAATACACTTGTTCAGTTATTAAACTTATTTTTTTAATAACTCAATAACAGTAAGAGTTAAGACACTAGTTTCTTAGAGAAAATGATTATTTTTGACCTAAATAAGCTTCTCTTTAATTTAACGGAAATCAATAAAAACACCGTGTTTAGCTCTAGAACCAAAAAAGTATACATGTATATTTAAATAGTTAAAATACATGCAAATTTAAATCTTTAATATTATTCAGGATGTCTTTGATGACAATTGGTATTTGATTGTTTACTGGCAACTTACTTTAAGATAAAACTATGCTGAATAATTATTTCTTTCAAAATGTCTTTAACTTGTTTATTCTCTTCTGCCGTGTACATGCCATCTTTCGGAGGTAATCTCAACAAACTCTCTTTCAAAATGTCAACATGTCCCAAAATTTGGAAAACGATCAAGGAAAGCAGAAGGTCAAAGCCGACTATGCCGCATGTAGTGTGGTAGGATATCGGTATGTTAAATATGAACAGCAACCAATACCACGTTTCAGTCCTATAGCAGTTTTCTCTAGGACAGTAATAGTACATAGCCTGTTCGAAAGTGCTGTTCACAGGACGTTCAGAACCGAACATGCCTGTCCTGTAATTATTGTACCATGGCGAGAAACTGAACAGGAAGATTCCGGCGACTAGTTCTAAAATCACGTAGAAACTAAATATCTTAGAAACGAGCTGGAACCTCTTGAATATCTAAAAAACAGGAAAGATTATGCTTTTTGAATATAGCGTAATATGAGGGGCAAAGTACCCAATATACAAACAATATTGCATTCATTTGAGAGGAAATTTATTACAAAGCCTTTCAGACATTGTACGCGGTATACTTAGTCGACGCCAAAGATAATAAATATCATTAGAGTTTAGATACCAACATATATTTTACACAACTTTACTGCCTTGACATTAAGGTCAAGTATTTAAACATATTTTGACACATAAATCGTAACATAAATAATAATCCTTGGCGTGGACTGTACATAAAAGTGCTCCTGAACCGAATACGTTCAAAAGAAATCGTAGCGTAACGTTTTCTGAGTACCTAGTATACACATTTATCAATGAAACTATAACACCCAATAAATCATAATAAGTTCCTATCACATTGTGTGAACACACAGTAGATCTATACTCTGTTTGGTATGGTGTTTAAAAAAAGATAAACAATCTTGCAATATCTTTTTATTGAAAAATGCATGTAAAAATCTAAACTAGGTACTTAATGAATCAAAAACAATGAAAATCACTGTATTTCCTTGTTATATTATATATATTTGCAAAAACTTATTTTCTACTCGTAGTTTTCAATAAAAAGATACTGCAAGATTGTTTACCTTTTTTTAAACACCAAACCAAACAGAGTACCTATAGCAAAGTACTGACGAGATGTTTCTAGAATTGAGAATATTCTTATGGAAAGTTCTTGGTATTGATCTTCGCATATTTATTGCTAAGATTTATTTATATTTGTTAAATTTTGTAGTTGAATGGGTGTAATCATTTTTCTAAAGTGAAACCCAGCAGCAATTTATGCCGTCCAACTGACATGACACTCGTATGACGTTTAGATACCTACTTATGTTTACGTCATAGATGTCTGCGTTAATTAATGTGGCTACCAGTAGATGCAATACATTGCGTGCTCAATTTATTTTGTATGAAAAAAAATCTTAATTTACTGAAGAAATTTATGTAAGCAGGTTCCCTATGTCCGATAGTAGGTAATCGCCAAATTGAAATATTCGCACACGCTGTATAAGAACAACAACCGTGTAAGTACGTAATCAAAAGTTTTTTTATACAAACCTTAGCTGCGTAGTTCGATTTATTCTTGAAGTGAAACAAATGGAATTCGAATAAGTAGTCCTTTATTATATTTCGATATTTACAATTCCAGGCCAGCATCAATCTTTGCTGGAATAACGGAATTTAATTTAGTCACTAGTTAACACGTTCGACGCCGGTGACACTGCGTGTGTGACCAGCAAAATCGATTCCTATGCTAATGACACACATACGTGATGAGAGTAACCTTATTCTTATGCCACTAGCATAAATCAAGTTCTTCCTCCTATGCCAGTGCCGTAGAAATACGAACGTTTTTGACACAAGTAGGTACTGTGTCACTGGCATAAGAGTACTATGTGTTCAGTCACACATGCGTGTCAGTAGCATAGGAGTTCTATCACATTATTTTGATCGGCATAGTGTTAGCGCTTAGAGAAACTACTGGAGGTGAACGCGTTAAGATGACTGTGTTCAAACTTTTGGTTGGATAGATCATATTTCTTCACATCATGGTGACAAGTGTCATTAATTTATCGACAGGCCTAGCTAAGATGACATTCTGCAATCATATCGTATCGTATAGGTACGGTCGAGGAATCTAATTTCCTACCCATTTCGTACCTTGTCATAGTAGCTATAATATGACAGTCCTAGCAGTTTTCATATTGATTGTCACTGTGACAAGGTACGAAATGGGTAGGAAATTAAATTCCTCGACTGATACACGATAAGTCAGGAGACCGTAACGATGTATGGAAATAGACATGTGAGTTTTCGATCGAATTTTTCATTCTCATACATTTATTACTTATCGATTATCGTATATGATTGTAGAATATGTCGAATTGCGTAAAAAGTCCGGATAAAATTAACTAACTAAGATTGTCGCTCCTGTTACTATGGTGAAACAGACAAATTAGAGTAGTCAAGTTTACATCAAAATTTCATAAACAGATAGACATTTTAATTTCCTTTAGAGATACAAATAACCTCTTTGGGCTTGTCCATTAATCACGTCATACGATTTTGGCTTATTTTAGACCCCCCATCCCCCATAGTGATACTTGGTGATATTTTCAGGAATTCCCAGACTCACCACAAACATGCTTTCCAACAGAATGCACAGTAGCACGTGTCCCATATCGAAGAAAGTGATCGATTCTACTCTTTCCCATATATAACATGCCGCGAATCCGGACAACAATATGCCGATGACGATTAGTATAAAATTGTACACAGCCAGAACGAAGCCCAATTTTGTTCGCCCGAACTGACCATGTGGCCAACATCCAATTGAGCTCAATATGACATTCAAAATACTGACATACTGAAAGTCGAAGTCCAACGAGCTTGTTTTACTGAAAAACAAATTGAGTACATCATTTTTATGGTTCATTATCATCATCATCATCATATCAGCCGAAAGACGTCCACTGCTGAACATAGGCCTCCCCCAAAGATTGCCTCAATGACCGGTCCTGCGCCACCCGCATCCAGCGGACTCCTACGACCTTCACCAGGTCATCGGTCCACCTTGTGGAGGGGCTACCCACGCTACGCCTTCCGGTGCGTGGCCGCCACTTAAGAACCTTCCCGCCCCAACGGCCATCGGTTCTACACGCAATGTCCCCGCCCACTGCCACTTCAGTTTAGCGATTCGGAGAGCTATTTTGGTTACTTTGGTTCCGAAGCCAAAATGGCAAAAACGGAACCCTTATAGATTCGTCATTTCCATCTGTCTGTCTGTAATTTTTTGTTGTTTTTCAGTTCTCATGCTCCAAAAGTGAGTCATAGTCTTTAAAAGTGACACTGAACTACATTTTTATCCACTAATTGATAGACGTCTCCTAACTTAGCAAGGCCAAACTATTTTTCAGTTCCGGGAAATTCCATATCATTTCCACTCATAATCAGGAGCTGATTCCATTTTTATAAAAAAATCCCATTGGTGGTTTATCTATTACAGTACACGATTTTAATACAAATTTCTAACAAAACTGACACAAAATGTCGTTCGAAATTTGTTGGCAACATATCAGGACCGAAAGAGCTCGTGCTCTGAATCTCAATTCTACAATTCTTTCAATTATTTAATTGCTCCCATTTCATTTGAAAATAGAATTACAAAATACGTAATGCTATTTTTTAGTATAGATGGTGTCGTTTTTGGGCTAGAGCCCAATTTTGTTCGTCGAAACTGACTATGTGGCCAACATCCAATTGAGCTCAATATGACATTCAAAATACTGACATACTGGAAGTCCAAGTCCAACGAGAAACAAATGACTGAATGAATGATAACTGAAAAACAAATTGAGTAGGTACTTCACAGATGTCATATATACCATAGATCAAGCAAACGTAACTTAGCGTGTCATATGAACTCAGTGAAATCTACTGAGTTGTCCGTCTTTAATCGCAGCTTACAGCTTTCGGGCGTCAAATTTAGTAAGTTGAAGTGAACAAAAACATTAATAATGCCTCCTAGTAATATTTATTGCAACAACGCAAAAAATATGAATACTCAAGGGCCTGAGACATATTTAAAATCATAGGCAAGTAACAACTTCAGTACAAAATCCGACACGCTCGGCTGCCATACAATAGTTATTTGTTATACAAGGGTGCAAAGTTGTATTTTACCCGCGAGTATGAAATTGAAACACGAGCAAGCGAAAGGATGCTATAGTTGAACCACGAGCGAAGCGAGTGGTTCTAAAATAGAATCCTGAGCGCAGCGAGTGTTTTAACATACGAGAAGTAAAATATATTTGCACCCGTGTGTAACACAAAACTTTTCCCCTCACTATAGCGAGGAAACTCAAAAAAGGTAATTATTTGTTCACATTACAATCGTCATCGGGTTAGTGATAATAATTTTCCTCCCTCTTCATGTATTTAATGCAACATTTTGTCGCAGTAAACTTACCACGAAAAAGTAAACGCAGCACGATTTTAACACATTCCTGTAGTTACACACCAACGTCAATGCAATGGTTAAATCATTCTCATTCATTATTTTTACAAAATTATAACGGAACATCCTGAAAGTTGTTTAGTTTACTATTTTTATGCGTGCTCGAGTCGGTAAATAAAGATTATAACCTATAATATTCTTTGACAATGTTGACGTTGACATTTTCTGCGTTTTGTGATTGCATCTAGTCATCTTATCATCATTCACTAAAACAATTGTTACTTATGGAATTTTAGGATTTATATGTTAAAATCATCATATTATATAAAGGTTTGTATTTTACACTAAATTCTCAAACAAATTATTTAATTATCATTAATATGGAACAATTTCCATGAGCATTTTACGTTTTGTTATTCCAAAACCAAGATCATTACTTTGCCACACAAGTGAATAATATGCGTTTTTACACGTTCGTATTAAAGGATAAACGAGCACTTTACGAGCTAGTGAGGGGAAAATGAATGAACTTGTTTCTTCTATCCAAATCTAATTCCGTGGAGTATATAATTTTTATGGTTCCGTAGCTAAAATGGCAAAAACTGAACCCTTATAGATTCGTCTTGCCCATTATTTGACAAAATATTGATGATGGGCAGCAGCGTCATCACAGTGGACACATTACTGCGATCGCCAATCCGCTTGCCCAGCGTGGCGATTATGGGCATTTACCTCCTAATGCGTCTGTACGCATAGTTAATAGGAGAGGCCTACGTCCAGCAGTGGACTATCATAGGCTGATGATGATGATGATGATTCCATATCAGGATTGAAAGAGCTCGTGATCTGAATCTCAATTCTACAATTCTTTCAATTATTTAATGGCTCCCATTTCATTTGAAAATAGAATTACAAAATACGTAATGCTATTTTTTAGTACAGAGGGTGTATTTTTAGGCTCTAGTGCGAGAAGTGTGTCATTTTACGTCAGGTTCAAAACTTCGGAGGGTCATCTGCACTAAAAAACGTCGTACGAGACACATGCAAAAACGAAATTCGTAACTCGTGTCGATTTAAAACATTCATGTTTTTCGCAATTGTGTCGTAATGTAGGTACTACATATTTTAATAGTTTAGTAAATAAATAGGAAACAATCTTTACCTGGTATCGAGCCAGCCATTTAACGGTAACAATTTTTTAGCCATGCTGCAATAAAAAAAAGTTATATAAAATTATAGGAAAGGATGTGCAGAGATAAAACAACAATTGTAAACAGAACGCAGGAGTTTGAGCGATATCACAAAACTCGTCATGAACTGAAAAAACAATCATTTTAAGCGATTGTGGAAATTCCAATATAGGTACAATCCGATATGATGTACTCGTAAAGAATTCCAATTATCCCGTGATTCAATATTTCTACTTAAATACTACCTACTTCTATGAAAAAATCCACTTGATCTCGTTAAAATAGTAGGTAAATACTAATAGATACATAATATTTCTAATGCAGCGTGTATTTTGAATACACCAACTCAACCTGTAAGCAAACGTAGGTTCTATTATTTTGATGTAATTTAAAGTCGTACCCATTAAAGATTCATAAAAAAATGGTAAGTTGGGCATTTACTAATTAATTTACCTAGCTGTTTGAGGTTTATTTGATAATGATTGATGATGGGCAGCAGCGTCATCATAGTGGACACATTACTGCGATCGCCAATCCGCTTGCCCAGCGTAGCGATTATGGGCATTTACCTCCTAATGCGTCTATACGCATAGTTAATAGGAGAGGCCTACGTCCAGCAGTGGACTATCATAGGCTGATGATGAAATCAAACAAGCTTGTGTGTATTTATGCGTTCATTACAGCAACATACTTTTGACTGTAAAGTACCTACCACTACTTCAAGTTCTGAAAGTAGGTACTTTTGTAGGGGAGTTCATTTTCGGTGAAAAATGCAAAACCGTCAAAGTAGTAAATACCTTCTTAGCACCCCCAAATTTAAAGTAAATTAAACAGGGGCTGTTTCGTAATAAAACTGTTCAAAGACGCATAAAATTACGCGTTAAACATTCAGAAAAAAATATTGTTAAAGGTAAAAATCAGGTAAATACTGCAGAATACCATGTTCAAAATACTAAAGGTACATTT
>JALPQI010020958.1:0-17745 GCA_025490895.1 Thaumatotibia leucotreta
AAGCACTGTGCCCGCGTTCACGACACGACTCGCGAGCGCGGCGCGTACTACTTACTGGTGGTTGGCAGGCTTAAAGTGCGTTCATTCTTACTTTTCTTATCATGTAAACAAACACTTTTTGAAAACATTATTGCACTTTTCTCTGCAATTGCACAATAATCATCGCATCGAATGTTGTTGCATACTTAAAAAAACTCGCCAAGTATTATAATCACTCCAAAAAGCACTGAAAAATATCATTTCTGTAAAGATTTTCGTCAATAAACGCTGTTACGGTCGGATAACCGTAAAAACATCTGACATTGCGATGTCAAGTTTGTCTATGTACCGTAATGTTGGTATGTTAATATATCGATATTAATACTTAAAGTACAACTTGGGATAAATGCAATTAAAATAAATGAAATAACCATAGTTTTTGATATAATATAGTACTAATTAATTCTCTTCCTGACAGACGATAATCCTCTATTTATTTTACGTACGTAGTGAAATTATCGCTGACATTTCATTATATCGCCATTTCTAATCACTAGTGATTGTCTTTGATCATCGTTGACGTTTTGTTTGTTTACATGATAAGACAAGTAAGGATGAATGCACTTTAGTGCTTGATAGTGGAGACCTAGGCTCTCCGAAACATGTCGCGCGTAGTGACTACACTAAAGTACACATTGCAAATACTTACACGTGAATTTAACCGTTTAACCTTTTCGACGCCATGTCAAATACCAAAGCTGTCACTCAGACGCCACGTCAACAATATGTCAAAACTGAAATTGAATTTTACGCGCATGCGTGTAGATCTATATTGCTCTGTGGTCCAACACTTATATATCGGTTGTTGGTTTTGAGTCTGCGGTGACAATATATCGGTCGTTAATTGGATTAAGGTTAATTGGAGGTACTTTATTTGTAGGTTTTATGTCTCACGACAGTTTCAATTTAACACTTTCATTGACGAGTGCTACGCTCTACTATGCTCGTAGCTGAACCCGTGATTTTTCCGCTTTGTAGCGAAAATGGATTTCCGACATATTAGGGAGTTCCCAGCGCTCAATATCTTTCAAAATTGTACCAAAATGGCACAAAACTTGAAAGTTCGAGAGCGACTCACACTTGACGCTTTTTGAGAGTAAGCCTCAACGTCGATGAAGCAAGATAATAAGAATGGAAAAACGAAGACGTGCTGCGACTCCATTTTCCATCTTATTTGAATAAAATTGTACTTTGAATTCGATACTCAATTTAGCTTAATTCGAAACAATCTGAAATTGGGGAAGAAAAATTAATTGTTCGAGTAATAAAATGTCTTTATGATTTGTGGAATTAATCTGTACATATTCTCTTATTTCTTTTGATCTGATTGTCAGATAAATAATAATAAATACTGCGACCGCCAACCCCAGCTTGCCCAGTGTGGCGATTAAGGGCATTTACCTCCTAATGCGTCTATACTTATAGTTAATGTAACTCTCAAATGTAGCTCTCTGTACAACTAGTAGTTTAAGAAATTTATACTTGTATGTCGAAACTGGGTCTTGTAACACAGGGTTTCCTAGCACAAGACACAGGGTCGTGGATAATTGTAAGTTTAAATTTGTTTCAATAAATATTTTTTCATTTTTTCATAATATGAGAGGAGATATCATTATCTTCATGATTTCTTTAAAAGAATATTTACCAAAATAAACAACGGTGGGTAATATTACCGTACATAAATACGCTTCTCAAACAAATCTGACAAGCTTTTTGTTCGAATCCTATTTTCGTTACACCCATTGTTACATAAACAAAATAAAAGCCTCCAACGAGGGAATTAGAGAGCGTGTTTATATTGACAGACTAACCGAGCGGCATAAATATTTACACATGTGATCTTCACACGTCGGTCTTCATACGTGTGGTAAATGTGTTTGGGAATCGGAGACGCGTATAGGGGAGATAATAGCAGTAAGAATACATGAAATAAAACAATTTTAAAGGTGCGTTTAAACCAGAAGAGCATTCGCTGTTCTAGCGCCCGTTCTACGAAATCTACCAATCGCGTTTTGTGTACCGATTGAATTTCGTAGAGTGGGAGGTTAGAACAGCGAATGCTCTTTTAGTTTGAACGCACCTTCACGGAATCGCGAAATTAATTACATCCGAACGTTTTGAATTTTTTATAGGGTTCGTGTAGAGCCATAGTTAATAGGAGAGGCCTACGTCCAGCAGTAGACTATCACAGGCTGATGATTTGTGTGATGTGGAGTAGCCTTTCGACCATAGTTAAATGATTTTGACGGTAACTATGTGTGATATCTGCAATTATCCATTCAACTTACATAAGTATGTGTACAATTAATAGTCTAATGTTAGGAGCTTAACCGAAATTGAGTTACGATCCCAGCTTAAACTCCAATTTGGCTGAGTCCATTGTGTATTTAGACTAACTGGAACTTAATTCTGTATTGTGTGCCTGGATATTCGTATAGTCAAGAGCATAAATATGTATGCACTTTTTTACTTAATGTCTAGAACATAAGGTTTAGAATTGTATACATGTTTATGCCCTTGTTACATGAGCGACACTCTGGACTACTTGGTGAACCTTCTGTCCTTGGAATAAGGCTTATAATTTCAGTTAAGAGAGAGGAATCGCACAGTCACCGAAGTTATTTGCCTGACACATCTCCGCCAGACACATCATCAATTTGCATGCAGTGTAAGGCCGATACCTTAGATGATCATGTGATAGAGTACAAAGTAACGTACCCATAATTTCAGCTGCGGTGTAATGAGGTGTCAATAATTAGCAATAATAGCAATGCACTGAAGACAAATTGTTCTCATGGAAATAAAGGTATTCATTTTCAAAACGGTGTAATTTACAAATACTTATACATAAATTAAATCTAACTGATCTAACTAAGCAGTTTCATCATAGTGGACTTACTGCGGTCGCCAATCCGCTTGCCCAGCGTGGCGATTATGGGCATTTGCCTCCTAATGCGTCTATACGCATAGATAATAGGAAAGGCCTACATACGTTCAGCGGTGGACTGAGTGAATCTGTGATTCTAATACCTCTAATATTTATCGCTTATCGTATACTATTTCAGATTGATCTTGCCTAGACCCAGGGGTGCGATTTTTGAATTTCACCAGTGACTTATTCTCACCGAAAACTAGTGATTTTCCTCATAAATAAAACAAATTAGTCTATGTTTCCCTTGAGTTCGTATTTTTGAAATGTCATGGGTGACTAGAATTGTCATAACTATGATATCACTTTACGAGTGTCCTCACCCACTCGATTTGAAATCACCGTGTGACTATTTTTGACAGTTGACTTAGTACCAACCAGCCATTCGGCGTGACATCTGCCTTCTTTCAAAACTTCAGTTTTCTTTTCAAATGACATTGACACTCTGTTATACGTTCAACCGCTTTGACAGAACCTGAATTAATTACCCTTAGTATCGGTTTTTATTTTTCATACTACCTTAAATGAGTTATAGGTAGTATGAAAAATAAAAACCGATACTAAGGGCAACACTACTACATCTGTGCCAAAAGGAATGTAACAGGATAATTGTCTATGACTGACTTTGTACAATTTCTGCATTAGTAAAGAACGTGTGAGAAATAGTGACATCAAATCACAGGTGATAATTTTTGTCATCAGTGATCTCAATATCATCGGTGAAATTCAAAAATCGCACTACTGCAGCGTAGATACATCGCATACAGAGTTATTCTTGTTTTACTTGTACCTGACCAAACAAAACGCGAAAACAGAATGTAAAACATTTTAAATACGCGCACGGCATGTGTCGCAAAAATAAAAACGTGAAATGTCAGACATTGCGACACCGGATAACGAATAAAAAGTAAGAACAAATGGAACGAAGCTTCGCTCATGGCGAAATGCTTTTAATCTTTCTACGTTTTTTAGAAACGTCTCACAAATCTGAAACAGAATTGCTTGTTTGTCCTCGTCTATTACTTTGATATTTGTGTCGGTAAGAAGGGGGTAGTATTTAAGACCAGATCCGGATTAAACTGCCACATTTTATAGCGGGGCTCATGGTTTCTTATATTCTTTTAGTTACAAGTATTTAAAAAAATAACCCTTGAAATAATATTCCTTGTATAGTGGCATGTTTAAACTTGCGGACATTGAATTTAGATTGATTTAAACTTTCACGACGATCACTCTTTTTTTTTACTCGATTATCACACACGCAGTCTGCTTGCGACCACGGGTGTAACATCGTGCCCGAAACGTCAGGATAAAATTGAACGTAAGTTTACGCAATGAAAACCCGTTCGTCCTTACAAATGACGTTGAATTTAGTTCTCTTGTATCTTACTGCCAATGAATTTGTAGAATTGAAATGTGGGGCCCCTCTGTACGCGGGGCCCGTAGCTTAAAGGTCTTCACACTATAACAACTCCGCGCCAACGCGACAGCAACTCTACTCACACTCACGTAGTCAACTAGTTGATCCACCCAATGATAACTATAGTAATACCTAATAGTAGACAACGCGGTGTCAACGAGTGGGCAATGTTAATGGTTGCTCGATACATGTGAGTGGGAAACGCATAGGCGGCGTTGACCTTTAGTGTACGATGCGTAGGCCACTCGTCGTACACTACTTTTATATCATTGTTTGAAATTAAACCTTGAACCGCTGGGCAAGCGGATTGGCGATCGCAGTAGTGTCCACTATGATGACGCTGCTGCTCATCATCAATCTTTTATCAAATAATGGTCAATGACACTTCAATCCCTTAGTCTACTCTTACGACACCCGCAGTAGGAGTTAGGGTGATGACAAATGTATTCTTACTGCCGTCACCACACGGCTGATTATTGAAAGCTTATTTACTTACTAACAATTACGCTCGCCACGAAGGTTTTTGCCGTTTCTTAAAACTTGAAGAACGCGCCGAATAAAATCCCCAATATGGCAGTCAAGTCACGCAAAGACTTGCCACATAAATTCGCGTCAGGAACACAAAAATGATGGCGTCAAATCCCCAGCAACAATTTCTCAAACTATTCATTTCCTTGATTGTGAACTTCAAAACAAAAGAAAAAGTAAAAGTGTTCACAAAACATGGCGGGATTTTAGGAGCTTACTGTAGCCGGTACCATGAGTTGGAAAGTAAAGGATATGTTAGATTTTACTCGATACTTAATGCATTCTATCGCGCTCGCTCTGGCATATTGGAGCGAGCGCGATGGCCTGCTATACGTATCGAGTAAAACCTAACGTTACCGATACTTGCAAAGTCATGGTACGTCTACTGAATTCGCGCAGCGCGCTATGTGCGATCTCATTCGTACAGTTGAGTTGATCCTTAAAATATTGTCGTTTTTATACTTGCCCCGCTAGGGTGGAAATTGTTTTCTGATTGGGAGGATGTCGAGAAAGATCAAGGAGCATGTTGCCGTTATATGATATTGGATCGAATTATGCTTTGAGGGGCGACAAAAATATTACCTAAAACATACTCCTTATCTCAATCTTCCAATGCTTGATCGCATTATGAAATTATTGCTAAAAGGAAAACATTCACAAAACATTAAAACATGTAGTGGACAATTTTTCAAATAATTAAACATACAGTAGGTATATGTTACCTTGCACTTTTTGTCGTCCATGGAGTGAAATAAACATGTACTTAAAAACATTCCATCTACCTACAATAACAACGAGGAAAAGGTAAAATCATTTACAGAAGGCTACGCCACACCAGCTGCGTACGCAGCGCGTGGCGTGAGCGTTGTAGCGTATGTAAAAGACTTATTAGATGGCATACCGCTTGCGTGGCGTGCACGTGCGCGTTACGAACAAGCTGTATGCCATCTACTACGGCATTTCGGCGATACAACGTGCACGCCACGTGCACGTGTGTCTCATTCTTTATTCTACGTGCCATATTTAGTCCCTATAAAGTACTACCATTTTATAAATTTTACCTGCTCCGTTCTATTTATAATGCAAATGCTCCGTTGTCAAACGCTGCGAGTAGCCGCGAACTATCATTATCAAGATTCAAGCTATAATAACGATTAATTTAGAAGTAAAAAGTTAATTACTTTTAAAATTAGAATTTTTAATCAAATTTTTAACAACAGTCCAGGACATACAAAAATCGATACTAGAAGATGCATTTGGGGCTCCATATCTTAACGGAAAAGGATTAAGGACAGACATATGGCACAAACGCTGGAACAAAGTGTGTAGCCTGCACGGCAAACATTATGACCTCCCCTTAAATATTGTAAGTAGAAGATTCATTCATAAACTTGCCGATGAAATACAGTTACTTACAAAATCAGACTATCCCTCAGAACGAGACAGAAATATCAAAAAAGCAAAAGATATCACCAGGCTGATAGAACGACGCCAACGATTATGGGATGACGAAGAATTTGATATACTTATAACCGAAGCCACCAAAGCCGACTATTCACTTCGGAATTTCCATAATCGAAAAAATGTCAATAAAGATGACGACGCTACGAAGATTTTCACGCGTCTTGTTCTTAGGGGCAAAACTCGCGAAGCCCTCAACTGGCTTCTGACGAAAGATAACAACAAAATTCTCAAACCTGAAGACGAAATTGACGAATCTGGTAAAACTGTCATGGATGCCTTGCTTGAAAAACATCCCCACGCAGTCAACCCCGACCCCAACCTTTTTACAACTCCAAATGGCCCCTCGGATTTGCCCCCACTTTTGGAAGTAGACATAACATGCGAACATGTAGAGTTAGTCGCCAGAAAATTACATGGTGGAGGCGGCCCGACCGGCAGCGCAGCCGAAAATTGGAAAGACTACCTATTACGATTCGGTGAGGCAAGCCAGCATTTGAGGACTTCGATAGCTCAATTAACTATGAAACTAAACAACAGTTTTGTGCCATGGAACCAAATACAAGCTTTAATGGCAAGCCGACTTGTGGCCCTAGACAAATCCCCTGGGGTTAGACCAATTGGCATTGGCGAATGCCTACGCAGGATCCTCTCAAAATGTATGATCTTGGCCTCCGGCTCTGAAGTTACTGAAGCTTGTGCACAATCGCAACTTTGTAGTGGATTAAGTTGTGGTATTGAAGGAGCCATACATGCTATGAATAACCTTTTTGAAAAAGAATGTCTGCCCGGCTCTCAATGGGGTATGCTGCTTGTTGATGCTAACAACGCCTTTAATTCCGTAAACCGACAACTCGCTCTTTGGCAAGCTAGAATACACTGGCCCCACTGCGCCCGTTTCTTATACAATACTTACAATGGAGATGCAGAACTTATAATCCGCGACTCAAATATGAAACTGTTCAGCGAAGAAGGAGTAACTCAAGGTGACCCACTTGCCATGCCCTCGCAACACTCCCCATAATAAACCAACTTAAATCACAACCATCAATTGTCCAGTGTTGGTATGCGGATGACTCCTCTGCTCAAGGAACCTTTAAAAATTTAAGACAATGGTGGGATAAAATTTGCCAATTAGGCCCCGCATACGGCTACTTCCCTCAAGACAGAAAGTCTTACCTAATCGTAAATGAGAATGACAAACAATCCGCGCAGCAGATATTCAAAGGAGTTAACATTACCATAACAACCGGCACACGCTTCCTCGGCAGCTACATTGGCGAAGGTAAAGAAAACTTTGTCAACAATAAAATCGAAAACTGGACTTCTATAATAGAAAAGCTCTCTGAGATTTGCAAAGACTCGCCACAAGCTGCCTATACCGTTCTCACTAAAGCTGCCCAATTCAAATGGACTTTTCTACTAAGAGTATTAGAAAATGCTAATCTATCCTTTGATTGTTTAACAAATATTTTACGCACCAGTTTTCTACAGTCAAGTGCAAAAATAAGTATCGAAAGAATCCGTTCATAAATATGTTACGACGTTCTTATTACACAGAATTAGAGTGCACTGGGACATATTTTTGAACGTTTTTGTATACCCCTTATTTTGTCTTCGACTGTACCAAACCTACTAGGTGGTGAGATAACTTCACTAGAAGCGGACTTATTTTCTTTACCTGTACACAAAGGCGGTCTAGCCATCCGCGCACTTTCTAAAATGACAAACTTAAATTATGAAACCTCCAAAAATGGCTGTTCAATCCTCTCATCCGCCTTAATTGAAAATAATGAACTGGACCTCACTCAACATCACATGTCCCTCGGACATTCAAGAAAGGAATGTCGGAAAATTAAAAATTCTCAAGATGATGTAACTTTGGACTCTATTTTAAACAAATTTTCTCCTAACAAAAAACGAGCAGTCGAACGTTAAATTTTCACGAAAACTAAAACTAAATCGTCTACTTGGCTCTTGGTTATCCCTACAAGAAAAGACCACTTTGACCTATCCCCAATGGAATTCAGAGATGCATTGGCACTAAGATACCACAGAACACCTATCTCCATGCCTAAATCATGTGACGGCTGTGGCAATGATGTTTTTGACGTGGACCACGCTCTCTGCTGTAAAACTGGCGGATTAATTACACGCCGTCACAACGAAATCCGGGACTTATTTTGTGAGCTATGTCAGCACGCCTGGGGGAATGTAGTCAAAGAACCCCTCATCACGGAAGGTGACTGCGGACTTCGGGGAGACCTTTGCTGCCGTGGCGTTTGGGATGCACAGAGGGAGGCGTTATTTGATATCCGTGTCGTAGACACTGACGCTCCCTCTTACATCTCACGTCCGGTAGCAGCCGTACTTAAATCCGCCGAAGAGGAAAAGAAACGAAAATATTTGAACTCTTGTGAAAAACGGCATGCGACATTTACTCCCCTTGTAACTAGGGCTCACGGTACACGTGTAAACCGCCAAACCGGATACCCGTGTTCTTAAGCCCGACGGTACTAAGAACCCGAATTACACGAACCCGCCGGGTACCCGTGTCCGTGTTCAATACACGGATACCGTTTACACGAAACCGCGTGCTACCCGGGTACCCGGGTACTTAAGACCGAACCGAACGGGTTCGAAATAATTTGAGCAAATGCAAATAAGGTATATTATTGAATGTAACCTGCAGCTGCGTTCGACACTACAAAACAAACGTGTTCAGGAAAGGTCAGCAAACATAACTTTTTTTTTGTTTTTATAAATTTCGACTCTATTTCGGAGACCCGACCCCAAGTAGGTGGGATAAGGGAAGGAAGAAGAAGAAGAAGAAGATAAATTTCGACTCTATCTGTTACGCAATAAAGTCTATTTGACACAATTAGCCTTCCGCTTATCTATCCATTTGTACTATAGCTCTTACAGTGGCGTAGCGTGCCGTGTCGGGGCCCCGTATACAATTTATTTTGGAGGCCCTTATATGGAGGTAATACAAATTAGAAAGTTTTTATTCTTTTTCCTTACGCACTTTGAGGGCCCCCGTGGCCCGGGGGCCCCGTATAATTGATACGGCAGATACGGCAGTAGCTACGCCCCTGAGCTCTTAAGTCTCACGACCCATCCTTCGGTACAAAACTTTACCCTTAAAAAGCAGACTTTCTATGCATACACGGCTTCTCGTCAAGGACGTCCCCGAACCCGCGGGTAATTAAGGTCCGTGTAAATAATACCCGTGTACCCGTGCAGACGGGTATTATTTACACGGACTTTAATTACCCGTGTAAATCGGGCCAGAAACCCGTGTACGTGTAACACGAACACGGGTATGAGAAACGTTGACACGAAACCCGGACACGACCGCGAGCCCTACTTGTAACATCCGTGGATGGGATATTCGCACCTCAGATGTCCGCTTTCGTGAAACATCTCGGCGAAGCAATCGCCGATCGTTGGGACAGATCCCTCAGCGTAGTAATGGGCTGGCTTAGATCGAAAATTATAATTTCCATACTCCGTGCTACAAGCATGTGTATTCGGGGTACGCGCCACAAATTTAACTCCATCAAAAACTTCTTTGGCCTAAGCGATGGCGCAGCCCTACCCAATCTTTCCTCTACCTGACTAGAGTACCTAATATCTCCATCAGTGCTTGCGTGATAACTATTTATTTATTCTTAAATTACCCTTTTGTTACTATATTTTTGTTAATAAATGATTTTTCCATTAAAAAAAAAAAAAAATGCTCACGGTTTGGTTAAAAATCGACATCTCATGCCTCGGTTTCAATAAAACTGCATGATGGTTGTTAAAAAAAGAATTGGGATCCTTGGGGTGACGCGAAGTATTTAAATAATTAAATAGATAAATTAAGCATGTAGCAGAATCATGTAATTGCTAGAGTTGAAGGAAAGGGGCCATACAAAAGAAAAAAAACTGTTGCTAGTGTTAAAATACATTCTGCAACAATGGTAAAGCATTGTGTAGGTCATCCACAATGCAAATGTAATACGAGCTGCTGTGTTAGCTAGTTTAAATTTGTAGGCGGAAGTATATTACCCTGAAATGCTTGAATGTCCCTTTATGACCTAACATGAGCAAGGGGGTGTCACTCCGCGATTCCGTCGCGCCGCTACAAGTACATGCCGAGCGCCCCGTCTCCGTGGTCTATTCAATGGTTGGCGCGCGCTGTCTCGGAACGCACGTTTAAATTTACAACGTTGGCTCGTCACGTACCTAATCGCGAAATATATCGCTTGCAAATATTAGGATTATTTTATACATGTGCATCTTAAATGAAAATGCTGAAAATATACTGCATAGCAGCATGTTGCAATAATAATGTTAATTATCATGACGCGTTTTTTGCACAGCCGATGCGTCAGAGAGATACTTAAAAGTAAGGAACATAATAATACACTTATTACCTACATTCGTAGTAAATTAAATTCTCAGAAACTCAAGTCAATTACAGACAAAACGGTTTATTTTCGGACAAATTTGTCAGTAAAAAAGCGGCACATTTAAATAATGTAAAAAACTTCGTTCTCTCATACTTTTATTGAATTTCGCGCCTTTTGTCCTAACATATTATTTGGTTGTCTGACTTTATTCCCATAATATCAAATAGGTACACTGGTACATACAAGAGAAAATACCGTGTTACGTCTGCATTACGATTGTGATTAAACCATTACTTATTTATGCTGCTTTTGTAATGAATGCATTAAGCAGATAATATGTATATTAATTTCTGCACACCTACTGTCTACAGATATTTTTAGAATGTTCGTGTTATTATCAAGATTATTCGGATGGATATTCACCTAAAGTTAGCGAAGTCGTGTTGCTATCTCACTCACACCTCAAACAATGCCGCCCGGGCACGCGTGGCCGAAGCACAAAGAAGGTGCCGACCGAGTTGAGACAAATATTTGTGAATCACGTGTATGAAATGCGTAGGTAAATTCTATAATCACGCATGAACTAAATTGTTGAATCAAGACGAATGCTATTAACGCCGTACGTATCATTGCAGTAATGTATTTGTCCGACGCCTCATAGCGCCGTTATTTTATTAGTTTTCAATAATTGACAACCCTGTTTTCGACGGCGTGCGGCTTATAAGCGACCTTTCCGCCACGCAATTAGGGTTTGCAATTCGAATATTCGAATATTCGTTTATTCGAATTATTCGCCTCAAATAATATTCGAATATGACAGCAGGTATTATTCGAATAAAACGAATATTTCGAATAGTGAAAGTTTGTGTGAAAATAATTTATTTTTGCGAAGAATTATAATAAAATTCCAGAATTAACATTAACATCTATGTAAAAATATATTTTAATGAAATAAAACTATGAAAACGGATAAACTCGCGTAAATTAACTAATTGTAATGTGCAATCCTCGCGGTAACCGAAGAAAATATTATATATTTTAATGATTAAACAACGTTTAATTCAATTAAGTTAATTTAAATATTAATAACTTTAGTGGTTTTACTTAAAAGGGGATATTAATAGCAATTTTGTTTTCCGAAGATGTCCAAACGCTCCAATCAAATCTCCTAAAAAGTTTTAAAATCTAAACACCAGGAACAGAGAGTTTAGGTTAAGTGCAGTGTCTTAAATATCAATATAAAGCCATAACACAAAATGTAAATAAGTGGGAGCAATTGGCAATTCCAAAAATTATACGATCTTTTGATTTATCGTATTCCTTGCCATAGGTATTTTTAAATTGGTATAATAATAAAAACCCTGGGACCCTGCTTCGTTATTAGTATCGTAATTACCAGTGAAATACTGAACTGTACCCTACACAAACCTACCCTAATAGCTTGCTTATGCTTATATCTTTCTGGCTTGATACAGTAATAATGATAAATATGATAATATATCAGCATTACAATAAAACTAAATTAACTCATTATTAAACGGGATAGTTTTTGTTCCTTTACCCCTTGAATAAGGTTTAACTTACTCCCTGAGACAATTAAGCAGCTTTTTAATGAATAAAATTGTGATAAATTTAGTTAATTTTTTTTACTTTTACGCTATAACAATCTTATTCAACTTAATTTTGAATTTAATTAGAATAAAATTTTAGACTGAAAATCCTCTTGTTTTGGTAATGATTCATCATCACGAATTATATACAAAATTTTAGTGTTTTTTTCATAAAGAATTATTTTTGGCACGCAGTTTTTACCTACATGTCAGATCAAAAATGTAAATAGCTAATGATTGAGTGTATCAATGTGTGATCAAGCAATAAAAATATGAGATACAATTTTAAACTCCTTACGTAACTGAATCTAGGCCAGCTAAAAAGCTACAGACCATACTTGCCTCGTGGTACATACCATAAAAGTCTGTCTGTTATATCGAGAGGTTATAACGCTTTCATTTTACGTCATATATTTTACAATTACACATCCCTTTAAAACATTCATTAACTATTTTTCCATAATATTCGTTTTCTTCGAAAAATTCGAATATTCGAATACTGGAAAACGAAGTATTAGTATTATTCGAATACTAAAATTGGACGAATATTGCAAACCCTACACGCAATACGGCCCGTTTCAGCTGCTCGCGTCGCCTCGCGCGCCGTTTTGTTTGGTAATAATAATTGTGTAGGTACATAAAAAGCCGGCATTTGTGAACATCAAAGCAGTGAAGCTTCTGTACTTTATATATTCTGTGACATGAGCCAAATAATGGTATTCAAGTTAGACTAGAAACTCGTACAACACAGATACTTGTGATGTAACAGAGTTACGCAACATATTTTAAAGACAAACCTTAAATTTTAAAATAAAGGGTGTTTAATCGCATAAACTTACGTTTAATTATATTCTGACTACGGGTGTAGATCCGTTTGTCTTTAAAATATGAGTGATAATCGTGAAAGTTTAAATCAATATATAGTTACACAAGTTCGCAAATTGGGTTGTAAAGTAAGATTTATCAGCAGGCCTAGCCAAGATTCCATTCTGCAATCGTATACGATAAACAATATAGTATTTAATGCAACCGTTGTTTAAGAGCGGTCAAAAAAGGTGAGTGGCGTGGGTAACAATTTGAGATGAAGCCGAAAATTGTTAATAAAGACGCCACGAGCAGTTAAACAATGTTTCATACAATACTTTTTCTACGACCTTACACCAATTTTAAAATAAAAATGTAAATTTCAAAAATATTCTTAGTCAAACACAATTTTATTAATAATGATTGGGCGATTGGGATTGGCAAGATTGGGCGGGAGCCGTCAAAATTAAAAAGAAAACTCCTCTAGGTATGGTTTACTCGTACTATTCATCAAGGCAGTATGGCTTAGTGCTTTCGCCTGTCTACAAGGACCAAAATTAAAAAAAAACTATTCATCAGAAATCACATTTAAAATTAGGTTAGCAACCATGTATTTAACTTAGTTACATCTTTTGGGTATCACTGCTGGGCGTATACTCGGGCGTATGCCCGAATGCGTTTATACGGAATAGACAACAAAGACTTGTCTTAACATCTACATATAAGGTAGGGGCATAATACTGCAGTACTGTAGTTCCGCCGTATGCCGCTAGATGGCCTTGTGGTCGAGATAGATCGCACTATCATTTGTCTGACTCTAAATCATGACCCTCGGCATGGGTGCCTGTCGTGTCGCATAACGTCGATTGTCCTAAAATTTCTTGGCCGAGAATGTATGGCATAGAGTCTGGCTAACGAAAGCTGAGAATGAGTTTTTTACGGAACTTTTCATATGGCATCACAAGCTGAATTGTCAAACGTCATGTTCTGTCTTTCGTTCGACTTGACACCCATTGCTCGCTTTCCACAATTGCAACGTTTTAAGGTGTTTATGATGAAAAATACTATGAAAAGTAATGTTCGTAAGCTGCTGCGTACTATAATAAGTAAATATAAAGAAAAACAACAGGAGAAAATCATCGCTTAAAAGGAAAAACATGAGTGTTTACACACGATATCGGTGTTCCTAGGTTAGTACGAAGTACCATTTTGATACTTACCTTTATTCAATAAATTTTCTTGTACTCATTATCTAATATACTATCGACTATAATAGATTTAAGTTTGTATTTATGTTAGGTTGATTTAAAATGGTCATTTGTTTTTTTTACCAGAAAGTCTGGGAGAGGTTGAAGGAGTTAACGCTGTCAAAAATACGGTAGAAAAGTTATGCTAGTTGGAGAAGAAAGAAAAAATTCGCGAGTATAACTGCCTCAGATTGGAAATCAATGACTGACCATGTCATTCATGTGGAAGATAAGTACAGCGAAAGAGACAATGTCATAAAAACTGCATTAGATGAGTTTATTATGTGATTTATGTGTTATGGCACAAATAGTATGAATCATTAAATAATATTATGAATCATTGTATGAGTTTTTTAAGTCTGACTTTAATTATTCTGAATAAAAAATATAAATATTTCGTTTCCTATTTATTAAAAATACACACACCGGCAGAATTATATTTTTTAGTACAGATGGTGCATTTTTTAGGCTCTAGTGTGAGAAGTGGGTCATTTTAAGTCAGGTTCAAAACTTCGGAGGGCCATCTGTACTAAAAAACGTCTTACGAGACACGTGCAATAACGAAATTCGTAACTTGTGTCGATTTAAAACACTCCCTATCGGTCGTGTTTTAAAAAATCGCCACTCGTTTAGAATTTCACGTTTTTCGCACTTGTGTCGTAATGGACAATTTTATAGGTAGTTTTAATCATGATTACACCCATTCTGCGACGATACAATTTACAAATCGTTACTAATATTACCTATACCTATGTATAGACATATAATAGTGTTATATCCAAGTGTGAAAATCCCTCTGTTTTTCGGCCATATTATGGTATAAAGACTATAATGATATGAAGAGCTGAAAAACATATGAAATTTTAAGCCAATCTATTTAGTTATTTTCAAGTTATATCATAGGTTCGACACATTGCCAAGCTAGTTTTAACTTTTTACATACATATGTATGTAAAAAGTTAAAACTAACCACAAAATAGGTACATAATATGTATGTAAAAAGTTAAAACTAACTTGGTGCTGTTGAATCTATGAAATAACTAAACAGATTTGCTTGAAATTTGATATGGGATCCATTTAATAACATGGGTCATCATTTAGAGTAGTAGGTACGGTACCTACAATACCTACATCATATTGCATTGTGTCATGCAGACAAAGTTGCATGGAACAGCTACGTTATGTACATATATATAATATATTAATTTGGATTGAAATAAATACAGGTAATTTAACAAAATAATTTTAAGTTTTAAATATATTACAAGTATCAAGACTGATTTTCGGGGTGCAACCCAGTGATACCATACTCTATATTTTATTAATTTGCCGCCATTTCTCATTCTCAGCTTTCGTTAGCCAGACTCTAATGTTACATGGCATACTACTTGTTTAGCCTACTTAATTTTGCGCATACACGTTTAAAATACCTACACCATATTTATTCTAATATTGATTACTCGAATGTCGAATGACCTAAAGCATAATAATCCTAATGTTCATTGTAATAAATATTGTTTTCCCTACTACTCGAACTGTCAATTTTCACTGCGCCTACTTTTATCATGTCCGAAATTTCATTCAAAAAGGCATTTTAATAACAACATGCAAAACATTTGAACAACAGGGTGAATGGTTAAAAAAAATGTTCAAGTAATAAACCAGGGTAAAACCGACGTAGATTGGTTAGGTTTCGAAACTAGGGCGGAGTGAATGGCGTAGTCTTTAAATACTTACGTATTTTTAATCAATTGTTTACACATCCTCATACTTACAAAACCAAAAAAAGGGGGGACGGGGGGGCGTAGCCCCCCATCACAGGGGCACGGGGGGCGAAGCCCCCCGCATTACAAAAAATTTATCTGAACATCCCCTACCTTAACCTGGATAGGTTCGTTAGGTACCTTTTATCCCTTAGAGCAGAAATAGAAGCCCCGCGCAGCGGGGCTTCGTCGACCGGTTCCCAGGTCACAATTGCTCACTTAAATTCTTTGGACAACAGGGCGAATTATTTAGTAATAGTTAAGTATAAGGAATAAAAAAATATTTTTAAAGCTAGTTAAAGGTAGGTAATCACTATTAGTACATTAAATAGTAGGAACATCACCATTATGCACAATAATTTTTCGATACATATACATTAGACACGAAAATCATTAGGACAAACAATATTTAGGAACAACCAAGTTAGGATTAACAATTTCGGCATAGCAAAAATATGCGCAACAATGTTTATGCCATTCATTTTTCGGCGTAAAGTTGTTATGCGACAAATTTTTCGAAATAAAAACATTATGCCACCCGATATAGACCCGCGCGCTGACTTTTGTCTAGAACCTAGTTTTCCTCACTAAGCATAGGTACGCCTACCCCTTCGCAAGTTGAGTTGCCTAGAACTAGTGAAGTCTATTATTTTGTAACCTGTGTACAATAAATGGGCTGTACTGCTACTCCGCGCCCGTTCTTCTTCACCCCCTCGCCTCCCGTTCTACAGTATTAAAATATAATAATAGTATATATCAATTAAATAGGTAATAATTATGTTGATTTTGTACTTAGAGTCCCCCCTTGGTCCCCCCCAAAGTCACTATTTTCAACATCGTTTCACAATGAAGTGCTGGAAAAGTCGCATTTTTTGTGACGTCGCAGGCTTTTGTGTTTACTTTATGTGACCGCCGTCAGTTTAATGCAAACTTACTTTCTGTCTATCTCGCTCTTACTCGCGTAGTGAGAGGGATAGAAATTAAATCTACATTAAACTCACGACGCTAGCTCATGGTAAGCGTGTGCTTACCATGAGCATAGGAAACTAGTGTTAGTTTCCTCAGGTTTTTAATTCACTGAAAAACTACTGCATCACAATATACATGGTGCTCGCGAGCATAAATGTATGTATTTGTGTCTAAGCTACTAACATACATTATATGCAATTTAATTCAAAGAAGTATACATAGGTATTACCTACGTATGCTTCTTTGAATGGCTCGCCCGTAAGCCCGTATTTCTATTGTCGTTTTTTCACGTTTCACATATAAAAGTCGATATTGCCAGTTCTCTCCATAAATCACGACCGCGGTGTGTATCTCATAAAAGCATTTCACGTTGTTATTTCTGCAAATGGCGTTTCTATAAAAAAACGTACGCTACGGCAATTTGCCTCGATTTTAATGGACAATCCGCTCGTAAAGATGTGTTCCCGCTTTTTCACTGCAATTCGATTTCTTGTTTTATTTTTCGAATTAACTTTACCATGAGTTTCTTTGTCGTTTTCTTTTGCCAACTCGCTCGTGGATAAAGTTCTAATACC
>JALPQI010020959.1:0-24553 GCA_025490895.1 Thaumatotibia leucotreta
CAGCTCCACACCTGACCGAAGTCGTAGTCGTAGCCGTCGTGGGTCGTGGGACTGGGACGTAGAATGTGTACCACAGACTACTAACTATAGTATAGTAATTAAAGTATTCATACGTACATGCCTCTCGCTCATGTCGTGTCGTGTCGGGTCGGTGACGTGACGTGCGGCCCGGCCCGTACGGGACGAGGGGCAAAGAGCGTTCCGAAAGTTAGAAACAGTTAACAGGTAACTAATGTCATACCTTCCCGTTCCCACACACACTGCTTCCATAAATTTCTGCATAGCACCCGTCGAATTTTAATTTATATATAGTAATAATCTAATAATATTTTTTATAGAAAATGGAAACAACGAAACAACTTTTCCTGCGGAGCTATCACAAACATCGAACATAATAATATAGAGTCACTGTCTCTGCTATTCAGTCACAGAACAGAAAAAACTGTTTTTATTATTCCGTGTATTCAGTGCTAGTTAGTTTCAAAACGATTATAACCTCCTCGTGTTCTGTCACTGTCAGTGTCATAAGGCATCATCGAGGACATTATTATCCTATATTCATGGAGGACATCAAGATTATTAAGAACGATAAGAACATGACATAGGATAGAAGCAATATAAATAATAAAATTATTTTCATTTACTATTAAATTTACTTCATTGCCTAATTTATTAGTGGCATAAATTGACTAAAAAGTTTAAATCATTCGTTGTCATAGTTATCGTCATGTTAACAAGATTACTCCCAAATGTATTTCATTTTCGTTGTACTTGTGTTAAACATAAGAATTTCAGCAGTTTAGTACAAAAGTACATGGTGCCTAATGACAATGAAGCAGAACCAAGTGCGTTAGATAAAGCGTCACAAGATTTATCTGAATTAACTCCATACTACCCAAAGTCTTTTAACTTAGCTGGATATGTGAATAGTTCAGAAACATTGCAGAAATTAATTCAATTAAACGTTAATCTAAGCAAAATTGAGAAGAAACCAAGTCATGCAGTAAAACTTCTTCAATTAGACTTTGAAAAAAATATTAAAGGACACTTATTGTTTCTGAAAGATTTTGTTGATATGGAAGAGTTGGGCAACTTTATTACGAAGAATTCACTTATTCTTAGTGAGCCACTGGAAGACCTTGAAGTTAGAATAAATTACTTACAGTCGAAATGTTTTTCAGAAGACCAAATAAAAAGAATTATCACAAAAAATCCATTTTGGCTAATGTTTACGTAAGTTATTTGAAAAAATCTGCCAGTTATTTCAACATTTTCTTATTTATTTGCTTAGGTGTATATGTGTCATTAAAAGTATTTTTTTTTACAGAACAACAAGAATAGACAGAAGATTAGGTTTCTTTCAAGAAAAATTTGAATTGCATGGTAAGGAGGTGAGATTACTTGCCTCAAAGCAACCAAAACTAATTACATATAGTCTTCATGAAGTTAAGACTAATATGTTTGCTTTGAAAGAGGAGATGGGTTTTGAACAACAGGAACTCAAACACTTAATTTTAAATAAACCAAAGCTTTTTATGATTGGTAAGTATAAAAACATCAATTTACTTAGTATTACAATATTATTAAACTGGGTCATTCACTTAATTTAAGTTGATGATTTCTTGACATGTTTTGACCCATTTAGAGGGTCCAACCAAAGCCCAACATGTACAATGGGCCTGTGCCCTGCTAGAACGAGTACTGGCTGTGGGCAGTGGTGGGGGGAAAGTTCTACCCTCAATGTCACTTTTGTCACACAACACACAACATTCACTACATCACTTGCTAATAAGGGTCGTCTCCACTGTCCAGTGATGTAATACCTAAAACAGTTTTCTAACCAGGTGACCAACCAGAATCACAATTAAAATTCGGATGGCGGCATATTTCGATAGCTTCCCGTATTTTACGCGACACTATAAACTTTTCTCCTTCCTCACCATAACAAGTGTCAGATCTTATCCGTCACTCCCTTAATGTAATTCCACTACGGCTGGCCGAACTCGTTCAAACGCACCCGCAACCCGATCACTCTACCTCCAGTTGTAGCAAGTTTCCTCCCATACACGCTTCACATGGCATAACTCACGATCTATGTACTGTGGGTCACACAAGCTTAAGTCACGAATCAGTTCTCTGTGCAGTTGAAAGATGCGAAGAGTAGTAGTGTGAATCGGCCTTTAAGTAGCGATCCATATGCGTTGGCTTCGGCTACACCGTGGTGCACAACCGGCCACTGGGATCCCGCATAACCATGACGTCCAGAAATTACAATTTACCATCTCTCTCCTCCTCCACCCCGGACGAGGACCCTCTTAACCTTTTGACCGCCAGACCGCGAAAGAATATGCTGACCTCCAGACGCCAGCTTACACGATTATTTAAGCGAAATTGAACTTTACGGCGTCTAACGTAAGTTTCTACTTACACATTACTTCTACTTATAGTTTATACATTGGCGTAGCTGTCGGGCCTGTCGGCCAGTGCCGTCATTGGCGTTGTGTAACCACAATTTCCCGTTGTTGTCTATGGCCGACTGTGGTAGTCGAAGGGTTAAGGCACTTGTCCCACAGGCACCGAAAATCGAGAAATCATCGACTTAAATTACGTGACGTGAGTAACCCAGTTCGATAATATTGTATTATGTTCGAGTCTTTCTCACTTTGCGCTTCAACTTATTCCACAATTCCCTTAACACTCCAGAGTCTAATAATGTCACTTTGAAACGATATTGATTTTAATGAGGATTATGCTTATGAAAATAATTCAGATTAAAAATTCAAGCAAACAATAATGTGAACCCTTGTGATAACACATATTATAACCTGAGAATCACATTCTAAAGGCTATATAAACAGTGTGCTTCTGAGATTGGGGCGTTAATGATATATGCATGCTATGTAATCAAATACACTGAATGTTTTTATAATATAAGTAACATAATTTTGCATAAAACCAAGGTTACTCAGGAGACGGTAACCATGGTAATAACAGGCCGAAAAAAGTTGATTCACCCAATTATCAATGTATGTGATTAATTCCACCCTTGCAATGAAAGCCCCCTTGTCAGAGGCAGCCTATTGTTTGAAACAGAATGAATGACGCAGGGCTACATGAGCTTGTAAGCATATTATTATTTTTTTTAATTTTTCATGATAAATATGTAATAAGTAGTTAGTGCATTAAAGGTCTGAGGCCCTACCGCGAACCACGAAAGAAGTGTTGCCTCCCTGTGTCACACTTACGTACGAATTCACGAGTGCGAGAGAGAGGCAACACTTTGTTAGTAATAATAATAATAATAATAATAATAATTTTTATTTTCAAGTAAATTACACTCATATGTAGTTAGTATAACTTAAGTTTAAGTGTTAGTAAAAACTAATGCTAGTTATAGGTTACTGGTGCATGCAACATATCACAGTGCACCAGATAAGGGGAATCAAGTCTATCCCCTATCATGCGTAGAATGTTGTTGGGACTGCCGCGGACCCGGCGCACCAGAGATGAGGCCCTTTTACGCATAGTGGCATAAAAGCAGTCGACTCTCGCTTTGGCAAACATGCCTGATGCGCTACAGAAACGAGGCAGTCCCACCAACACCCGGAACGCATTGTTGAACTGAACCCGGAGGGCCCCGTAGGCCCGTTTCGTGTACTTCAGCCACAAACTGCATGTATAAAGGGAGGTGCAGTAAGCTCTGAATAAGGTTATCTTCACCTCCCTCGAACAACGCCCGAACTTGCGGGCTAACATGTTGACTCTTACCGCTAGAGCCCTCCGTTCTCGTTCTATGTCAGTATCATCTTTGAGGTCCCACGTAACCCAATGGCCCAAATATTTAAAAGCATCAACCCTGTCCAGAGGCACGCCATTAAGGTTGATGCGTGGCACTTCCACCGTTCGGCTTCGTCCGACCTCAAAGATCAAATATTGGCTTTTAGACACATTATATTTAAGCCCGTGACTCCTGACATAAGTTTCACACACTCGCAGTAGTTTCCTAATGCCACACACCGACGCGCTCAGCAGAACCATGTCGTCGGCATAGCTGATATTGTTAATGCATACATCATCAATGTGACAGCCAACATGCATTCTGCTGAGCGCCTCGAGTAGGCCATTAATGTATAAATTAAACAATGTAGGAGAGCTTAACCCTCCCTGTCGTACTCCACATTCCAATTTATACTGGTCAGATAGAGTATCTGCCCATCTAACACTGTTGACCTGGTTTCCATACCAGTACCTGAAAATGCGAATGGTTTCGGTAGGGAGATTAATAGCTTTCAGTTTATTCCACATTATCTCGTAGGAAACCAGGTCAAAAGCCTTAGATAGGTCGAGGAAACAAGCATAAACCGGCGTATGTCTGTCTGTGTAGTATTTGATAGTGTGCTTAAGACACAGGATTGCACTTTCCGTGGATAGCCCCGGGCGGAAACCAAATTGGTTTTGGCTTAATTGCACGTACTTCTGAAGTTGTGTGTTAAGCAAACTATCAAACACCTTTGCGATAATCGTCGCGAGCGAGATGGGCCTATAATTATTAACATCCGACAAGTCACCTGTTTTGTTCTTAATTATAGGCACAACTATAGTTCGCATTAAATCGCCAGGTAAGTAAGAATGTCTCACACATAGGGTGAAAAACATTGCCAACACTCTCGCCACATGTGGACCAGCATGCTGGAGGTGCTCAATGCTGAGGCCATCGTGTCCAGGGGATTTACCTTTAGAAATAGAATTAATGGCCTCAGTCACGTCCTTCGCAGAAAATCCATGTCCAACTACCTCCATGTTGGTCTCAGCATTGGTCACCTCCTCCCCTGGCGCCAAAGTCAAGGGAGACTTAACAAAGAAATGATCTTTGAAGAGATTGGCAATGTCTTTATGGCTATGTTTGCCGTTTACACTTACTGGAAGACCAGACTGAAATTTCATTTTATTCGACTCCTTCCAGAATGAACGAAAATCTTTATTTGCGTGATGTGATGCAATTATGTCCATTTTAATCTGGTTTTCGTGATCCTGACACCATTTCAGGCGCGATTTAAACTTTTTTCGACTCTCATGCATTTCATCAAAAACAAGTCCGGTCTTAGGCTTTCCGTGTGATACCCACGTCTGAAACTTCTGCCTGGCCTCCCCATACACTGTTCTCACATACTTATTCCAGCCGGTTACCTGGTTCTTAACTTTCTTTTTTGCCAAAGAAGATCCTAGGCTTACAATTGCAGCCGATGCGAGAGCAGATACAATGTCATTATAGAGAGTATCTATAATAACCCTATGATCGGTCATACTACATTGACCATCAGCACAAGATTGCAATTCAGGTGGAAAACCAATACCCTTCAAATTATCTTCGCATTTCGCACTATAGCGAGATATCTGATCCATTGTTCTATCTCCCCACAGCACAGATCGATTAGAAAGACAGGTTTGATTGCAACATATTCTAGGCGTAATTGTACTTAGGTCAACCTCTAAAACAATCGGGAAATGATCAGACCAAGTGACATTATATTTAACGTACACATTACGCACCGACGCTAATGCCGCCTGCGTTACAACAAAGTGATCTAACCAGCGTCTACATTGGTAAACATCGCTTATGTATGTATAGGTATCCGACGAAATACCTAACATTTGAATGTCAGCACAACACCAATTCTGTTCCAGGCAATAGTTCATGAGTTCGTCAAAAAACAGTTCGTGTGGATGAGCATTAAAGTCTCCCATAATGTACACTGATTCTATTCCAAATTCATTAATAATACCACTTACCGCTCCGAGGCAGTCCGTAAAATCCGTTAACTTATCTTTGTCGTTCGTCGGCATGTAAATACTCAACACAATAAGCGGCCGGCCATTCGTGAGTACCTTAATGGCACATAATCGCGGATTATTACACTTTATCACTGACACATTGTTAAATATTGCACTCCGCCACAATATGCCGACCCCTCCGTACGGTCGCCCGCGAAGCACACCCGCTGCCGTGTCAACTGCCGATGTTCCCGTAGCACAGAAATCTCTGTCAATATTATTTAGGTAGGGTATTTCATCTGGCAATAACCACGTCTCCTGTAGGGCAATTACGTCCGATGATCGACATAACTCCCTTATGCTATTTACTGAACGCTTTACGCTTTTACAGTTAAAACTCACAAATTTATAGGTTGTAACAGACATTATTTATTTAAATATATCTGAATATTGCCGTCACCAGAATTACTTCTGTTCGGTTTCGTAAGCTTAAAATGCATAAACTTACGAAATATGATACCCTTAGGCCATAGTTCCTTTTCCATGAATATCGAAATTTTCGACTCATTAACGAAAAATTTGAATGCTTTGTGATCTAAGGGTTTTTTGGAAATAATTTTCTCAAGAATCACACTTTCATTGGTTTTTTCCTTAATATATTGAATTATTTCTGACTCTTCGGTAGTCTTGTGAATGTTTGTAATAAATATAGGAACCTTACGTTCCGCAGCTTTAAAATTGCACTCGTTTACATTTGCGATTCCCATCTGACCTCTACGACGATTCGATTTCTTTTTACGCCTAACAATGGTTTGCCATTCCGGCTCCGCTGTGACAATATTCGATGCACTATTCGGTGCATGTGCACCGGTTTCAAGCGTCTCGCCGCCCGCGCCCGGCCGCGGCGAGGCCGTCAGCTGATCGGCGCGCTGACTCATACTCATAACGGTCGATTCAACGGGCGGCAACGGCTTATCTGTTGCGGCGCTTGTCGAACTACCCGCCATTACAATTGAACGGTACTGATCCTTTAAACTTTCATTGTTGTTACTGTTAGGTGACGATGATTTATTTACTGTAGTATGATCCGTATAATTTAGCGTCGAATTATGTACATTCGATAATCCTATAGGACCGCTGTTCATACACCAAGCCCCTCGCACACTATTTACGTTACACATTGACAACCGCGCAGGCGGTGTGGTGTTTTTCATAGATTCCAATTCTTGTTTTAAAGCCTCTAAATCTGTGATTGTGGCAAAAGTAGATTTAACAGTCTTGATCTCGTTTTGAAGACTGTTAAGATCTTTTAGTAGCTTGCTACAGTCTATGTGGTCCAAAGTTAGTGGTGGCAACTTCTCTAACTGCCGGGCAACAAACACAGGCATTGCTTCAGAATCTATCGTTCTAAATATTCCAATGATATCATTTAAGTCACGTTCTTTCTTGCCTTCTCCTTTACGTAGAATGTTATGCTTGTACTCTGGAAGCGCACTGAACAGCAACGTTTTTGAGATTTGAATTTCATCACTCGTAAAAGAACTCGAACATAATTTCACTATTGTGTCTTTATCGGCTACGGATATTTTATTTTGAATATACGCTAACATTTCGTCTATGACGATATTACAAAGGTTACATTTTACTGTATTCGACATAATTACGACACTCGCGCGCAATTGTTTACAAAGCGTCCATGCGTCACCGCTGAGCGCACGCGCAAGACTGTTGTGTGTTAGTGGTAGGGCCTGTTTCACTATCCCTGAATAAAGTATATTTGACAGATAATGTTAGCTATCCTTTTCCTTTATATGCCTAGGGTAAAGGAGTGATAATATTATCTCACAGATATATTTATCTGGGGATAGTGATACTCTACTTACTGTGTGTTACCGGTTGTACTGAAACTTAATTTGGTTGTTAATTTCAGGTCAGAAGACACTTTTAGAAAGGTTTAATTACATACATAATGTAATGCAAATACCACATCAAAGGATTTTGAAAGAACCAGAAGTTTTATTAAGCAGGAACTTCAGAGTCAGGCAGCGGCATCTATTTTTACAAAAACTAGGAAGAGCTCAATATGACCCAAAAAAAGAAAACTATGTTCCGATTAAAAAACTAGTTGAAGGTACTGATATTGAGTTTTGTAAAGAATATGCAAAATGCAATGTTACAGACTATAATTTATTTCTTAAAACCTTATGAAGTTATGAAACACATAGTTAACCAGTTTTTCCTAATAAAATTTTGTTTTGAAATGCATTTACTGAATGATATAAAAGTGTATCAAATATTCCGGCTACAGTAAATACTCCTCCAACTATTGCACAGATGTTGGTTGCAAAGTGTCCAATTGATCTGAAAAAAAAAAGTATTGTCATACAAACACTATTAAAATGTACTAGAACAGTAGTTTTAATCGAAAGTTCACCTTTTACCCTTCTATAAACGTTTTACATTACTTCGTTTTTTTAATTATTTATAATTTTTATATATTTTTTCTAATTATTAAAAAATTGTGTATTTGACTTTGTGTGGGCAACACAAAATAACTTAGTATAAATCAAAAAAGGAAAACAAATGTTGAGAAAATCAAATTAGTTTAAAACAATAATTAATACACACAACAAACTTCGAACATTTTGAGGATCTATCTCCAACGTCACTGAATTTAACATGTAATGAGACATGTCAACATTAAAATAATATATTTAAGTACAAGGTTAAAATCACGAATTAACACATCATCACGAAGGCATCATTGATTGACACAGCTATTTAGATGCTCGAAATTTCAATGTTTGTTGTGTGTAGGCTAGGGAATGCAACCTGATCCCGTGGAATCCCGATCTCGCAATATCTAGTTTCATTTTTCGAGATCATCCACGACGCAGAATAAAGGTTTTTATTATATTTTCTTTCAAGTAGTGTGTTTATGTTATTTTAGTTTACCTCACTATCACAAACAAGCAGTTATTAGATTAGCTTTTTCCGCCATTCGAATTTAACTTTTTTTAGGGTTCCGTAGCCAAAATGGCAAAAACGGAACCTTATAGATTCGTCATGTCCGTCTGTCCGTCTGTCACAGCCGATTTACTCGAAAACTATAAATGCTACAGTAACGAAATTTGGTGAGGATATGTGTTGTATGAACCGCTACAGGATCATGATACTAAATTGTAAAAAAAACCATTGGGGTGGGGGCCCTCCATACATGTAACTGAGGGATAGAACATTTTTTTTAGTTGTATATAAGCGTGTGGAGTATTAATAGAAAGGTCTCATTTTTATTTAAGCAAATTGTTTTCGAGATATCAGCTCTCAAAGTCCGAAAAATGTCCCCCCCCCTCTATTTTTTAAACTACGCGATATAAAATATTTTTATTTAATTTTATATCGCCTAGAGATGCACATTAATAAACTCTATCAACGATTTTTGGTTTGATTAAATTATCTCCTATAGTTTTTGAGGTAGGTTGATTTTAACTGTATTTTTTGAATAATAAATTGATAATGGTACGGAACCCTTCGCGCGCGAGTCCGACTCGCACTTGGCCGGTTTTTTTTCAAACTAAACGGGATCTCTAAAATTCCGAGATTAGAAATATCCATCCTCGCGGGATCTCGATCTTGCTATGTCGAGTCGGGATTGCATTCCAGTGTAGGCCTACCTACCTCAAACTTTGTAAATCGTAAATTTAGAGTATCTGTCTGTATCACTCTGGTCACCAATGATGCCTTAAGTACAGTGAAAGCCGTCTCTTTCACGGGCTCGAATTACGATTTTCGAAGTTCTCGGTAGGCACTGTACCTACAATATTACGACAGGTAGTGTGATAAAAAATCCAGTTTTCTTGCTCATTACCTTTCTTTTTCTGTATATTTGACCATCAATGGTGACAGTTCATATGTAAAAAATGCTCCTGGCATTCCAGATTCCGAATGCACTTGACTAGACTTCTGGTGTCTAGTTACTGAAAACTGATTAGTGTGCAATACTGTACCGTCTAATTTTATATAAACGGTAGGTACAATTTTGATGTAGTATTGAAACATCACGGCACCTGAAACAAAAATATTCCTTGTTTATGTAAGTAACACGTAAGGTAAAAGTACTATTGCTCGACGTTGCACTAACATTCGAGCCCCTTATGTAAAAGCGATAAGGTTTAAATTCAAATATGAAATTGATTCAGATATAATCTTTATAACTTGAACTTAACCATGTTTTGCCAGTAATATTAGACACTTCTAATAAGGCGTGTTTTGTATTTCAAACATATGAACCGGCAGCATATGGCAAGAGTGGTTTTCAGAGCTTATTTTAGAATAACACTTAAGGAAAAAATACAATCATTAGTGTGAAAAAAACCTTTTCCTAACTAGTGCGCAAAAACGTACTTTGCGCACACTTCGCGCGCGGTAATTTCTCTTTTTGACGCACTTGTTAAGAAAATAATCGTCCCTTACACGTGCAAAAACTTTTTAACTCGGGTCATTGTCGCCCTCGTTTCACTCGGGCTCCAACTTTCACCCTCGCCGAATAAGTTTTCCCGCACTAGTTAGGAAATGTACTATTGTTATTGTTACATAGTGCACTGTTAATAACAAAAAATATATCTAAGATACTCTTTAGATAATAAAATTAGGGACCAACTAATCTAGTAACTGGAGTTCGAGGCCAAAGAATCTACGAAAATATTGCCACAACAATGAAATGTTCTGACACTAGTAAATCTTTATTTTCTAAAAACAGACGTTGAGATATGTTATTTATTGGTAATTTTAATTCTTTAATTTACAGAAACAATATTATTTACTTATTTTCACGTAAATATAAGATATTTTAATAAAAACTTAATTATCCGCAGTTATTAGTAACAAAGTTGGTATTGTGCTGGTATCACCTCAGGTGTTAATAACATTTGGTACAGCAATTTAACTACACATAAATTAAAAGGTAGGTATGGTTAAATTACTAAGCAGTATAAGTACTATACTATTACTAAGCAGTTTTAACCGTCATAAGGCAGGGGTGCCTTATTACGGGTTAAAATAATGGGAAAGAAATTTGGAAATGTAAAATGAAAGCATTTTTTGTATTTTATTTTTTATTTGTCTTCTTCATCACTTATCCTTCTGAGTCCTGGGTAGAAATCGAGTACACTCCCATAAAAGCCGAGAGGCCTATGACGCCCAAATAATTTGTAAAAGAAATGCTTAAAATATACCTCTTAGCATATTGTATATTATTATAACCAACTTTGTTCCAACAAAAATGTGGCAAACTCATTTCAAACCTTAAAATAAGCGACAGTAAGTTCAGGACTCAACACTGGTGGTGTTATAAAGGACTCTCGGCTTTTATGGGAGTGTACTCGATTTTTACCCAGGACTCAGGAGGATAAGTGATGAAGAAGACAAATAAAAAATAAAAAACAAAAAATGCTTTCATTTTACATTTCCAAATTTCTTTCCCATAATTTTAACCCGAAATAAGGCACCCCTGCCTTATTACGGGTTAAAACTGCTTAGTAATAGTATAGTATAGTACTTATACTGCTTAGTAATTTAACCATACCTACTGTCTTAAAAAATATGGCACGCTGTCGTATGTGTTCACTGGTAATTCAACTTCTTTTTTAAAATAGGCTTTGAAACGTTGGCTCTTATCATTTTAAGTTCTTTACAAGAAAATTTTGTCGTAAATTAAATAAAAAAAAGGTTGTGGAAACCTGAAAACTTTATTTGACAATGACATAAGAGACTTTGACGGATTTGACAATAACGCATCTGTCGTAGTTTCGTTGGCCTCGAACTCCAATTACTAGATTAAATGCTGTGACCAAAAACGCTAATTTCATAAGTAATGAATGACCCAATATTATACCTACTTTAAAGCAGCTTTCAAGGGAGGTTGGTAAGTACCAAGTTTTTTTTCAATATTTTATGCAACATCTTTGTCGGCGCGGCTAATATGTGTACATATAATATAACAAATTGCAAATTTCTAGTACTAACGGTCACTGAGCTAAGAAGCGGAGAGACAGGCAGTGGGTCATAGCGAAACCATACTCTGTTTATTGGTGAGATTAGAAAGACGGCAAATTTTCGGTATAAACAATTTTGATAGGTACTATTGTAGATACAATTGACGTGCATCAAGTTAAAATTAAAGAAAAAACACATACTTCTGATTACACTTAGATTCTGACCAAATTTTGTTGAAAGTTAGGGTAAATAGTCAATCGCCAATTTTAGTAACTGGCCACCTTCTGTTAATATAAATGATTTCTATTAATAGGTTTACAAAGTTCATTTTAGTAGAAGGTATTTCTTTTTTTTTTTTTTACCACGTCGGTGGCAAACAAGCATACGGCCCGCCTGATGGAAAGCAGTCACCGTAGCCTATGGGCGCCTCCAACCTCAGGGTGTCACATGCGCGTTGCCGACCCAATAAAAATAACGTTGGCACAACAAAGTGGCTCCACTCCACCTGATCGTAAGTGAAAAGTAGAGCCCAAATCGCGGCGGCAACGAACAGGAGACAATCAGTAACCTGTTAGTTGCCACCGCCTTGCTGGCCCGCTAGATGCTGGTAAATACACCGGCTGACCCCGAAACACGGCAAACACGAAGGTAAGTCATTTCACGGGCGTTTATATTAAGTAAAAACCTAATAACTGGCCACGTTTTAGTTACCGGCCACCTTAAACTAAAAATGAATTCTATTTAAAGGTCAAGAGAACTCATTTTAGTATGAGGAAAATGGCCAGTAACTGGAGATTTGCCTACTAGCCAGTAGCCACTCTATCAATAACTGGCCAAAATGCGTTCTATTTACCTACGCACAGAATTCACTTTTCCTTGGTACCCAGAGGTGGCCAGTTAGTGGCTATTTACCCTATTTCTTTGTGGCATCACTAATTATCTAAGAATCCTATGATTTAAAAAATAAGCAAAGCAATATAGTAGTTTTAATTCTCATTTGTGTAAAAATGTCCAAAAATATTTATTTATTTGAAATAAAATGTAGTGGCCTGTGGGGCATTTTTTCGAGCGTTTTAACCGCCGTGACTTCGGTGGCAGCCTTATTACACGAATCCCGTGAGAGATGCAAGAACTTCTGGATATATTGGTAGACGTAGTTGACATTTACCAACATATCCAAAAAAATTATGAGATACCCACGGAAATCGGGTAATAAAGTTGCCACCGAAGTCACAGCGGTTGAAACGCTCGGAGAAATGCCCAGTGAGACTATTTCTTGTGAAATGTGATTTCATCTTTTTTATGGTGCTTGTGTCTTTTGTGCCATTTTACGGCGTAATTGGGCAGATTTACATATTTTTTTCGCCAGCTGTCAGTAAGACCGCGCGATATGTCGGCCATTTTGTATACATACTAACGGATCTGTGCCATACATGGATATAGAATATGGATATGGATTTGACAATGTAATAATAATAGCAAGAACGAAAGGGATGGTCTTATGAAACTTTTTACTAGTGGAAGTGAAAAGGAACGATAATCGTCCGTCCTTATCACTGTGCCACTATTTTTTGTGTGTGTGGCACGTAGATGCTAAATCTAAGTGCCAGACAAATGCGTTGAATACGTCACTATACGTAATATCTTCTTAGTAGTCTGTGACTATGTCTATCCCTCTTAGTGGCATACTATGTGCGGCCCCTCGGTGCCATACCTTGATGCTCATGTATTAGGTTTTGAGGCGTCACTTTTCGGAGCTAAGTCGCCTTCTATGTTTTTTCCGTTGACTGACGTGAGTCAAATGAAATGATGTGACCATTTTTTTAGTTGGTAACACAACTACTGCTCATAAAAAAAAAACAGCTGTCACTGTCAAACAAAGTCTTGTCAGTGTCACTTGTCATTTCAGTAGCTGTCAGTTTCTCGACAAATTATTTCAGAAAGAATTAATTCTTTTATATCAAAATAAAACTGGGATTTGATATTCCGGTGTGATAAACTTATTAACGATGCCTGCGGTACCCGGGAGCGTGTATGGGCATGCCCAAGGACCATCTTGTTTTGATAAAATGAAAATGGGATTTATGATCGGATTTTGTGTTGGAATGGCTAGCGGCGGACTTTTTGGTGGCTTCACAGCATTAAGGTTAGAATTCTGCATCTAATTTCACTTATTTAAGTTGATTTATATTTAAGTTCTTTTTCTTTTCAATTGGATATTTAACATTATGCATGATTATTTTACATTTGCAGATATGGTGCAAGAGGTCGAGAATTAGTACACTCAGTGGGGAAAGTAATGCTACAAGGCGGTGGAACATTTGGTACATTTATGGCCATTGGAACTGGAATTCGCTGTTGAACCTATCAATGTTATGCTTTGCTCTGTAGTTACATAATTATTGTTATATTCTTTTTAATATACTACTAGAATAAGACCTTTTCTTTTCAATTACCACTGTTACATGTTAGAAATTATAGTAAGATGATATTCATCGCTAAAAGTACCTGTGCTGTAATGGTAGTACCTAATGTATGATAATAGTTATGTATTTTTTTCATAATTCAAATCATGAGTAGTATGGGCTTTTAGGTTTGAGCTCCCCAGCTACCCTTTTTTTCTGATTTTTATTCTACCACTTTGGCAGCGCCACTTGCCTGTACCAAATTGCAGATTAGCATTAATGGCCACTGAGCTATGCTGCAAACAGACAGACGGACAGACCGACATGGCGAAACTATAAGGGTTCCTTTTACTATGGAACCCTAAAAATGGCACGAGGAATTGGCTGTCTATAGAAAACATGCATTTGACGCCTTTTTCTACTGATAGGATAGACTGGTCGGTAAAAGTACAATAATAATGTCTTTTTCATCACACTTGCTGTCTAAGCGCGCCATTGCTTGCGTGCGTAGCGGGAGTAATAGAAAAGTGAAATTCCCTAGGTAGTAATAGAAATGTAAATACGTCGTTTAATAATATTTTGTCTTATAACTTATTTTTTTGTGGGCAAGTGTGATGAAAAACATTGTATGCATCATGGTTGGTAAGCGGAATACTAACTCGAGTCATAAAAGCCCTTCCGCCTGGGCTTCTAACACTCTTTTTAGTAATTCCGTACTTACCTCCCTTGATGCACAATTAGGGTTGCCAACCAAAGATCACTGATATGCGGGACAGTCGCGAAAAAATTGCGGGACGTCGCTATAAAATGCGGGACGTGAAGAACGACATTGATATTTGAAATTAAAAAGCAATGCTTAGTTTCAGATCGGTTCAATTTAGATGCAGTCATTCATATTTTGGTAGTTATACACGGTCAGTGCACGGTGCTCGCGGGTTATGGTCACAGATGTCGTGGTACATTAAAATTAACATGATGCAATCTTGAATTGCTTTCATTTACGTATTCATATTACTATTTTAGTATTTCCAGTTTAGTATTCCCTGAAAAGCGGGACAATCGGCGTCCCGCGTGAGCCCTTTGCGGGACGCATACTTTAGGGCCCCAGAAACGGGACGTCCCGCATATAGCGGGACAGTTGGCAGCCCTATGCACAATGTACTATTCTCCTCCGCTGCGCTAAACTAAGTTGCCGCCTGCCGGCTCCATTGAGCAGAAAAATAATATACAGGATGTTTGGGATAATGATGTAGGAATTTCTGGAGGTGGTAAAGGAGACTAATTGGAAGAGTTTGAACCCTATTTACCTTAGTCCAATATGTGACAGTTTTTTTTAAATAAAAAAAAATTGAACTCACACTTGCCTATTAACTACAAGAAACTTAGTTTGTTTGGTGACGGCGTTCAACAATTGATCGACGATAACTTTTAAACTAATTAAATAAATAAATAAATTTTCTGTTTAATTTACTGTTAGAAATCAGTAATGAATGATGAACTAGAAAAATTATAAAAAAAAAAGTTGTGTGTGGCAAGTGGAAGTTCAATTTTTTTTTATTTATTACTCAACTAATTGATATGTTAATTATAAAAAAATCAATGCGATTTATTGCATATTTTGTTTTAAATTTAACATTTTAAGTAATTTTTTGGTATAAAACTAAACATTTTGAAAAACGTGATTAAAAAAAAAACTGTCACATATTTGACTAAGGTAAATAGGGTTCAAACTCTTCCAAGTAGTCTCCTTTACCACCTCCAGAAATTCCTGCATCGTTATCCTAAACACCCTGTAGACACCTCGGCCGTTAAATGGGAAAGCCTCGAATCACATGTTTGTCGGCGATTAATGTACTATTAATGTATTTATTAAATCTAAAAGTGAGTAACAATAGTACATTGTGCATCAAGGGAGGCAAGTACTGAATCACTAACGAGAGTGTTAGAAGCCCGACGCCGTAGGCGGAGCGCTTTTAATGACTCGAGTTAGTATTCCGCTTACCGACCGTAATGCATAAAATATTTTTCATCACACTCGCGGACAAAAAATAAGTTTTAAGACAAAATATTCTATGACGTACAGACATTTCTATTACTCCCTAGGGAATTTCACTTTTCTATTACTCCCGCTACGCATGCAAGCAATGGCGCGCGAAAAATAATATATACATGGTTTCATAGTTTCAATATTGCATTTTGTTAAGATGAAAATTCACAGAGCATAGTATGTTGTGCTATTGCCTTGATGTAAAGTAAAGAGATAATAAATCATAAGCTTACCTTCCTTTGCTAAACCAACCACACCATCTAATGGAGCAGTATTAGCACTTTTAATATCTGTTCCAAATGACAGATGTTGAATGATGTGGGTTGTATTGAACACTGAAGAAGAATATGGTTGTACATCATGGACATGGACATGATTTATGGTAAAGCTTTTTCCTGGAGCTATATGGAAACTTCCGCCCACCTTAAAAAAATGAAATACTTATTCTAAATACAATATTTATTAGACATTATTTTTGAACGTCATATCCACATTATATTAATCATTGCGATCGGCTTATGAATCCATTTTATAACACGCCTTATATGTGCCGATATTTTTGATGTAGTTATGCAAGTGTAGGTACATACTTAGGTCTTAAAACACGAGTGTGGTTTTACGAAACGGGTGAAGCTAGTAATAGGATCACACGAGTTTCATTATGTACCAGCTGCTTAAACTACTTACTATATTAATTTATTTACACAACAAAAGTACCTATGGAATATGGATATATTCATAAATGTTTTCAGTACCCTACAGATTGGGCTTTTTTGCGCGCTAGTGCCAGAAGTGGTTAATTTTTTGTTAGATCTAAAGTTTGGAGGGCCATCTGTACTGAAAAATGTAGGATACACTACAAGTGCGAAAAGGAAATTCGTAACTTGTGGCGATTTAAAACACTCCCTTTGGTCGTGATTTAATTTATCGTCACTCGTTTCTTTTTTCGCAACTTGTACGTAATTTACAATTTTATTGGTATTTTTTACTTCATGTTATTCTGAATATTGTCAGCCTCCGTAGCTTAGTTGGTAGTGACCCTGCCTACGAAGCTGGAGGTTCCGGGTTCGAGTCCAGGCGAGGGCATTATGTATTTATTTTTCACAAATATTTGTTGCCGTCTATGTATTTAAGTATCTATATGTATCTATGTATTATATATAATCGTCGCCTGGTACGTGGGTACCAGGCTTTAATTGAGCTTACCGTGGCTTTAGGTCGATTTGTGTAAGATGTCCCAAGATATTTATTTATTTATTATTTTCATTAATCTTAATTAAGGAAACCAACTTCATTGTATTTCACACATACATCGTAAATTGAGATCATCTGTCTCTGTCGCTCCAATTACGCTTTCATTGGAGCAACAGAGACAGACTCCTGGAATTTACAAATTTTCTCAATAATGGCAGGTCCACATACCCTGTTTACTTCCATATAGCCATATATTTGACAACCTTCTTTAAGAGCCATATTGGTTTTTTCAATAGATTCGTCATCTTTGCATTGTTCAATAGTAGATAAATCTGGCAAAGCCCATCTTTTTAATTTATATGCTTCTTTGACATCATCACAGGTGTTGCAACATCTGCAATTGAAAACATTTTTTTGGATTTTTAAGTTGAATAATAGTCAACAACTCATCATTTAGGCACTGGAGTTATGGGCAGAATATGAGCATTTATAATACAAAAAATTAAATTGAACTGGGCTCATTCATTTTCAAAGGGAAAGCTATTAGGTAAGTTTTGACTTCAATTAATAGGGGGTATTGGCATGGCACGAAACGCATAAATATCGCTAGCCAATCACTAGCTTTTCGATTGTGACTTTCAAAAATAGGGATTAATGGTTTCATGCGAAAATATTCGTGACAAATTTTCACGTGCGATTATTTTCGATCACTCGTTTTTGAATTCGAACGTTCGAATCTCAAAAATCGGCCCCCTGTAAGGTTAGCACATGATTATAACATATGAAAGTATCTTGTAGCAACATTGACTATCCATGTTTATTAACATACCACCTTATTCACAAATATCTCCTAACTTAGCAACCCGATAACTATTGTTTGTCCCTTTTGGTCTTATTGAGTTATGTCTATAAGACCAAAAGGGACAAACAATACTTGCTGGCTTGCTTAGCTAGGAGATATTTATGAATAAGGGGCATATTTAGTTAACCACGGGTAATCTATTTCATGGAGACGTACTGTTGCACCAATCATATGATAAGCCTACAAGTCTGCCATCTCATGCAATGAGTAACTTGATATTTATATTTTTCAGGTGATTCTGTCTTCAACTGTACCTACATGTTAAAAGTTACTTACTGATTTTCCTTAAAAGCTGCTCCATAGCAACTTCCACATGTGACTATGGCTACTTCTGAGGCATTTTTTTTAACCTAGAAAAAATAATTTAAGTTTAACAACAACCTGTAATCTAGAGCATTGTTAATTAATCCTTATAACATTAACATAAGATTGAGATTAAGAAGCATAACAATGATACAATTGCAGCTTAACAGGAAATTAAGAAGCACCTATGAAATATTATTATGAAGTAGAAAGTAGAACTAGCTTTATAGTAGTGGCTTGCTTGTATGCAAATATTATAAAGTAACAAAAATGTTATGATACTGCATTACTGCATACTCATATACTGGTTTCAAAATTCAAGTTTGTAATTTTTCACTTAATTTTATATTTTATTTAAAAATATTTAAAATCATCACACTAAGCTCTTTCATTTGATATATTACCACATGTTACAGATTGCAAAACTTTTTTTTAATTTTCTAATTTACCCCCCCAAAAGTAGCCCTTGAGATTCATTTATTTATGTTACACATCCATTGTTGATTCACCAACTTATATAATATGTGTGCTAAATTTGAATTCAATTGATACAGTTGTTTCACAGCAAAATGGCTGTAACAGTGTGATAGAAAGATTAACAGACACGCAAGTGATTCAATAAGAGTTCAGTTTTTTCCTATTGAGGTATGCAACCCTAAAAAACAAGTTGTATATGACCATTGTGTTTCAAATTTTGGTCTTTAGCCAAAAACACTTACAGCACTTGTGGAAGAAATAAATTCTTCTTTTTGTGGCTCTTCTATAGGTGTTCCGTTCAAATCCAGTCTTCTCTTGTGTATATTGTGATCCATTTGCAGGTGTTGTTCACCTGAGGAATCCATCGCATCCAAAACTAAATCTGAAATATTGTGTGAAAAATTATAAACAATAGGTAAGTATTATTACAACACATAATTATTTTACTGCAAAGGATTGTTTTATTAACTAAAAAGTAAAAAATGTATTCATACCCACTTTACCATATACAAAAAGTACTTTAAAACATTTTTATTTTTCATTTTACTGCTCATTCCAATTTCAGCTTTCTAGAGCTAACAATCACTGCACTCCACCTCAGACAGACAGAAACATACAAGTCCTGTACAAAATATTGAAGGCAACAACATTCAAGGTTCTAAGTTCTAAACAAACCTTCAGCATTTTGCACCTTATACATTGTTGTTGTCAATATAGGGGTCCCATTTTTAGTTCATTCGGTCACACTAAATGTTTTAATCTTCAATTGAGTGTGAAACAATTTTCTCTTATTTAGCTTGAGCTATAATTTTATTATGCACAACTAGGGTTAACACACATAAGATCATACTGTAAGAATTTGAACAAATTCACCAATATTACCTATAAACTATAGTTACATTATTTATACTTACAACTGCATGAGATGGAGGGCACAGTAATATCCAAGTTAATTCTCAACTTATGGCCTCTAGAAGTATCTACAAATAGCTCTTCTGATACATTCGGCGACATATACGTGTGCAACTCGGACAGGAAGAGAAGAATCATTACGAGTGCGCCGGTAACAGTTACTAAAAAGACAAACCACGTCACTTATTCGAACATAAGTAATTAGGTATAATGCATACAGATTTAGTAGATTTACTTGCGGCCCCAGTTGCAGTTTTCACTCTGAAGTCCTCTAACGTTTTTGCGTAAGCATCTAATTGTTTAAATCTATCTATAAGCGGTGTAGACATTTTGACTGCTATTTACGCTTGTGTTGCGGCCTAAATTATATTTTAATTTACGATCATTTAATTACTGTGCTATGCTATATTATAGCCTCTGACCAAATTATACATTCCAACTGTAAGCACTATAATACAAGATAACTGAAAAAGTATCTTTAGAGACTAAAGTTATTTGATTTTGTGGTTGCTTGTTGCTTTGCTAATACAATCAAATCGAATGAGTCAAATGACATTGACAAAACTTTGACAGTTGACGTAGATGTTTTTTATGTTCGTCCTCCTGGACAGGTTAAGACCTTAAGCCATACTGCCGCGTCTACAGTGAATTGAGAAAGTGTTGGCACTTGCCTTGCCTTACCAGGGTCCCGTTTTATAAAGTTACAAGATACAGGTTACAAGTGTACAGGTTACAGGAACCTGTAATGCACTATGAACTGTTACAGGTGTTTTATAAATACACACAAAAATTTACAATTGTAATGAACCATGGTAAATCTCGATTACAAGTAACATCTACAGGCGTGACGGACATCACTAATTAAAAATAAAAACTGACATAAATAATCGTATCCACAGATTATATATGTTTCTTTTGATGGAAAATCAGCCCTTCTACCGCGAAATTCAAAATTTGTAAATTTCGAAGATTTTTCGCCGTAACTCCAACGAAGGCTTCATTAAAGTGACAGAGACAAATCCTCGAAATTAGCGAAAATAAAACGATGAGAGAGATGTTCTAAATTTGTGTGGAGTTCATTTGCTCTTTGAAGTCGTACGGTGTCCGACTCCGAAAGTCCAAATTTATTAGGAGCTGAAACAGTCTCGGTCAACGCTATCGGGGTACAGTCAAGGGAATAAATATAATAATGTATACAACTTTAGACCTTATGCTCCAGACATAAGTAAAAAAGTGTAGTCATAGTCAGCGGCCCTACCGCAAACTCGGAAATCCGCAAATTTCGATTATTTTTCTCTTTCACTCTAATATCGCCTTGTTAGAAGTGACAAAGACAAATCGTCGTTTGCGGTTTTCGGAGTTCGTGGTAGTTGGCCAAAACTATGAAGAATCTCTCAGAAAGCGAATAATTTCAACAGTATTACGAGCAAACGTCCGTAGCACACGAAATAACTGGGAAAATTGCACTTGTAGTTGCGGTTACAGGACTCAAGACGTACGTCAGTTTTTGTTACAAGTCTACCACACCTACACTTGTTATTTACAGTATTTTTATAAAACACTTGTTCGATTACGAGTTTAAAACTATTAAACTCCTGTATTTTTGTCTATGGCTGAGCTACAGGCACTTGTACCTGTAACTTGTAAAATTGTAACATAGTACTTTTATAAAACGCAAATTGTAAAAAACGGGGCAAGTGTTGCCAGTAAACGCCTGTAAAATTGTAACTTGTAACTTTATAAAACGGGACCCTGACCTCAAAAGCCGTAACACACAACGAGGGTTTTTGATACTTTTTCTGCCGCTATGGGGAGGTGAGTTGGCAGCACTGAGCCGACCGTTTAACGAACTGTCAAAATAAATACGCGCATTTATTTTTCAACATATTTATTAGGTTTATTTATTCTGAAAACCATTACTTTAGGCATATTGTTACCTAAAATAAATAATTAAAATAGTTCCAAGTAAATTCTCATGAAACTAACAAAGTTATAGTAATTATTTTTAATACCAGTGACTTTGAGCGCCTGTTTTAGAGCTCAATCTTCAGTTCGACGACCATGTATTAGTCGTAATCCATTACAAAATCAATTCTCTTCCAAATAAAATAGAATTTCAATATTTTAGGCCCAGGTGCCTATGAATAGTATGAATCTGACATCTGTCGAGACCAGGTGCGTACGAAGCGCCGCCCTGGTGGCAGAAAAATTATCGAAAACCCTCACTGCACCGCACTGCGAACTTGGGGCCGAGGACTACTAATAGGCTAAAATCCACTAAGGCTTCTGCGTTATTAAAATCATTTTTGTTTTTTTTTTGTTTGTTAACAAAAGACTTACTAAAGTTACTTAAAATGGAACGTCAAGCCAATCGTCGTTCAACATGAATGTAGGGATTAATATGGATTTGACAACGTAATAATAATAGCAAGAACGAAAGGGATGGTCTTATTAAACTTTTAACTAGTGGAAGTGAAAAGGAACAATAATCGTCCGTCCTTATCACTGTGCCACTATTGTTTGTGTGGCACTTAGCATCTATGTGCCAGACAAATGCGTTGAATACGTCACTTACGTCTGGTGGGAGTGAAATTAAATGTTTTAAATGTGAAAGTGGACACAAACAACTTATCCCAAGGCTTATTTTGAACAATTTCATCTGTGTTTATCTTCTAGATATGGTGCGATGCGAAGTACTAGGCTGTAAAAGTAGAAACGAGCGAAAAATTGCTGACATAACCTTTCGCAGGTAAATATAGTGTTTTTCAGTCTAATTCTAAATGAAACTGTTAGCAAACCATTTTAAAATGTAAACTGATAAAAATACTAGTCATTAGAAAGCATTTGGGCCATAATTAACTCGGAAAAGGGAAATAATTCAGTGACTTTGTTGTTGTTCGAGGGATGCCAGGGCAAGGAGGGTATAATTACCCAAAATTTTGGGGTAATTTCAGAACGATAGTTGCCCACGTTCGTAAAATTATTATAATGTATAAATGGTGGTTTGGCCCGATGGTGCACTTGCAGATTTTTTCTTTCCATAGAATTCTAATTATTTATGAGTAAATTAAATGTTATTTGTATATACGTTGTCGTTTTATTTTACCTTATCCTATTTACATTATCCGAATAAGTTTGCCCAAACTAGTTTGGGTAATCGAGGGTTTATTTACTATGTTGTTTGTGGTAAGTAGGTACATGTAATTTTTCATTCTTCTAATGAAATCGATGATGGTATATATATTTTTTTTAATTTAACTCCGAGTCGTTTCTGGTGCAAAAGCTCTCTATTGTTATACAACGCGGCAACGCTGCTAGCGTTATGGGCACTTTTGCACCAGGAATGACACGAGGGGTAGGGGGAAACGATTAAAATGTATTTTTATTTTTTATTGAATTGTGTGTTTTCGTGTAGTACCTATGTAACATCATAAAAAAATAAAATTCATTTAATGTCGATAAGTTACTAAGTATATCATTATTGACGAGTTGAAATTGAGAGTCGGGGATGGTAGAAGATAGTGTATACCTAAAAGTAAAAAAAATGTATTATTTTTAAGTAAATAATGCATCTTTGCTAGTCAATATGAGCTGTCCGCAAACCGTTAACACCATTCGTCAGTAGAATCCAAAAAAATGTAAACAATCCTAATAACTTGTATTATTCCATAATAAAACACTTTTAAAACACAATAGTAGTTTTATTCCGAACTTGAAAGAGTTCACATACATTTTTAGTAAAAAATATTGATATTTATAGTGGTAACCTAAAATTATATCTGCGAACGTATTTCACGATATGTTTCAAACACGTCAGATGCTATGGAATGTCAGCCATATTTGCTTACATTCTTTTTTTGGATTCTACTGTCGGTTGGTATACGTTAAAATGCAATCTAATTGATATTCGGCAAAGATGTATATTTTGCTTGAAAAACGTCACGTATCTATGACAGTTTAAAATACTATTTCGTAAATTAAATAAAATAAGGTACACTAAGAAACTAAAACTCCACTTAAATAAACATATTTGATATTACATTTTAATATTGTTTCATATAATAGGGTAAATGATGGGGTAATTTTTCTCGCATGGCAACAACGCTCACTATATATCCATCCCTCTTAGTGGCACACTCGGCGCGGCCCCTCGTCGTTCAATGACGTCATATGAGCTTTAAGCTCGGTACGACACGTGACGACGAATTCTTGAAAGTTCGCGCTTCGCCTGTCCTTTGACGCAGCCTAAAAAAATCCGGCTAAGTGCGATATTTAGATTTTATATAATATTTTAAAATACTGTAGACTTTCTGTAAGCTATACCTACGCAAGGAACTATTAAAATGCTCACACTAAGCCCATTCATTTGATATATCACATAATACAGTTTGCAACACTTTTGATCGAGACCTGGGCTGTACTACAGTATCTTCAGCGGTACCAAGTAGACTACTCCTCCTTGTGTCGATAACCCAATTCTGGGGGTTGTGACTTATCAACTCATCAATTTGTCTTTCACGATCTTCCACCAACCACTCCAATTTTCCGCAGCGTGGATCGCTTCAGCAACCCGAAAGTTGAGTGAGG
>JALPQI010020960.1:0-15110 GCA_025490895.1 Thaumatotibia leucotreta
CTTACTTCCAGGTATACAGATGTTTGTCAACAGCTGGAGATGCGGTACCTTCACAGATATATTCTGGACGCTTCTGAACACTCAGACCCTGATGGAAGTGACCCTGGCTGCTGAGGGGAAGCATCTACAAGCGCACAAGATAGTTCTCTCCGCCTGCAGCACTTACTTCCAGGTATACAGGTGTTTGTCAACAGCTGAAGATAAGATACCTTCATAGACATGTTCTGGACGCTTCTGAACACTCAGACCCTGGTGGACGTGACCCTGGCTGCTGAGGGGAAGCATCTACAAGCGCACAAGATCGTTCTGTCCGCCTGCAGCACTTACTTCCAGGTATACAGGTGTTTGTCAACAGCTGGAGATAAGGAACCTTCATAGACTTATTCTGGAAGCTTCTGGATCCTTCGACCCTGGTGGACGTGACCCTGGCTGCTGAGGGGAAGCATCTACAAGCGCACAAGGTAGTTCTATTCGCCTGCAGCACTTACTTCTAACTATACAGGTGTTTGTCAACAGCCCGAGATAAGGAACCTTCATAGACACATTCTGGGTGCTGTTGAAAACTCTTCTAGACTCTTAAGAATATGGTGGACGGTTGTACCATTACGGCACATATTTGTGCTGCCAGCCTACAGTAAGACAACAGAGCCTCATAAAAATCGAAAGACTACTAAATTATACAAATTTTATTGTAAAAACTACTTCAATATCAAATACATTCGCCGAGATACTAGTAAAGTGCACATAAATTTAGGAAAGTCCAGTCTTCCTGAAAACGCCACCATGTGCGTGGGAGGGGTCAAAAATAGGCCAAAATCGTATGACGTGATTAATGTACATGTACAAGCTCTAACAGTTACGCTCAGTATTATCATAATTTTGAGCCTACAGTAAGACAACAGAGCCTCATAAAAATCGAAAAACTACTAAATTATACAAAATTTATTGTAAAAACTACTTCAATATCAAATACATTCGCCGAGATACTAGTAAAGTGCACATAATTTTAGGAAAGTCCAGCCTTCCTGAAAATATCACCATGGGCGTGGGAGGGGTATAAAATAGGCCAAAATCGTATGACGTGATTAATGTATACAAGCCCCTGTTACGCTCAGTATTATCATAATTTTGTTATGTGAGGCTGAGATATGTCCTGAGGCCAGGGTTGAGGCTGATGAGAGTGATGAGGAGCACCAAAGAAACACGTCCGTTCTTAACTATAATTTATTGTGAGGGAGAGAACCTACCCACATACAGTCGCGCCTAATAGTACAGCTACCCACATATATTACAATTTCCAGGCGTTATTCGTGGACAACCCATCGCAGCACCCCATCGTGATCCTGAAGGACGTGAGCTTCGCGGACCTCCGGACGATGGTCGACTTCATGTACTGTGGGGAGGTCAATGTCACCGAAGAGCAACTGCCTCAGGTGAGATTGCTTCTAGAAATCACTATCAATGCATCATCATTTCAGGCATACGACGTCCATTGCTGAACAGGGGGGTTGGGGGTTACCATGACGTGCTAATTAGAGTGGAGCACAGATGTCATATATACCATAGATCAAGCAAACGTATCTACTTAGCGTGTCAAATGAACTCAGTGAAATCCACTGAGTTGTCCGTCTTTAATCGCAGCTTGCAGCTTTCGGGCGTCTAATTTTGTTAGTTGAAGTGAACAAAAACATTAATAATGCCTCCTTAAGTAATATTAATTGAGGAGTGTCTTTTCAAAAGGGCTTATTTCCAGTTGTAACTTTTTTAATGAAATTGAGAAAAACATAAATCCACGGTTTTCATTTCGATATTCTTTCTGTTTTTGATATAGTACTTAAGTAAGTTGATATAAATGTTATGGCACTAAATATATTGCTTTATCAACTTAATTATTAAGTTAATATAACATAAACTTTCAGAATTAAGCCCTTTTGATGCGGAACTTTTGGAATTAAGCCGTTTTGTTGCGGCCTTGTGAGTTTATCCAATAATACACAAGCTGTTTTTCAAGGAAATTTTACAAACCCTTCATTTATACAAAAAGTACTTAATAATAAGTTATTATAATAAAATATACACTTCTAAAAGCTCATATCATTTTCTTAGTGTAAGGGAGAAATAGGCCCTTTTGACACGGACTTTGATATTTTAACATTTTGGAGGACAAGAAGAGGCTTATTAGAACTTCAAATTCAAAACAGATATGTATTTCTCTACTTTTAGCAAAACTACATTCATAGTTTAAAAAAAGTTGAAAGTGAAAATAAGCCCTTTTGAAAAGACACTCCTCAATTGCAACAACACAAAAAAATATGAATACTCAAGGGCCTGAGACATATTTAAAATCATAGGCAAGTAACAACTTCAGTACAAAATCTGACACGCTCGATCGCTATACAAATGAATGAACTTGTTTCTTCTATCTGAAGTCATATATATATATAGTTCAATCTAATTCTGTAGAGTGGAGCGTTCTTTAGCATTTTTGGACATCCTAAACGCAATAGGGCTCGAAATTTTCGTAATTTTTTGTAGATTCTAGGAAAAATAATATAAAAAATATTGCAATATACTTTTAGCCCTCTACTGGCCGTTGGAGTAATTTTTATATTGATATTTTTAATAATCTTGGTATTTAATTGAAAAAGAATCTTATGTTATTTTTCGACAAATATAGTCATATTTACTGCAAATAAAGCTAATCTTAACCATTTATTACACTAGATACTATTTTACCATGATAAAATATTACCATATTAATATCGATTTCCAGAAAGTTTGGTTTATTTTATAATAGGCTAGTGAAGATGTAATTTTTTTTATCGTCATTACTATGAAAACCGCGTGGGTATGACTGCCAAAAGCTGCCACAGCTGCCTCAGTTGTCCGAGCTGTAAGAAAGTAACGGTTAATTAAATAGCTCAATAATCAGTCACTTATTAGTTGAAAACTTGTGTCGACTTAAATGCTGGAAAAATGATATCCCTAAAAGTCGATTTGATATCAAAATCATGGTGCGAACCGCGAACTTAAATAAAAATGTATTTTTTTTGTATAGGTATGGGCAATAGGTCCAGCCTCAGTATGAGCTAGATATGTGAAATATATATTCACTTACCCAGTGCTGATTTTCAGACAGGTCCTTCTTACTTATTTGTTACATGCAATCTTAAGTTGTTAACATAGACTCAAAATCATCCTCTTCCACAGGTGTTAGACACAGCGAAGCACCTGAAAATCAAAGGGCTCACCGAGATGCCAGAAACGACCTCCCTAACCCGCTCGTGCGGCGCCGGCGAGCTGCAGTCCCAGGGGGACTCCCTGGACTCTAGCCGGCACTCCGCCGAGCCCACCACAGAGAACAAACGGAAAAGGTACGGGACGGACACGACACGGACACTATCCGGACAGGACACGGACACGACACGGACACGACATGGTCACGACACGACATGGACACCATCCGGACACGACACGGTCACTATCCGGTCACGACATGGACACGACACGGACACGACATGTCGCCGGCGAGCTGCAGTCCCAGGGGGACTCCCTGGACTCCAGCCGGCACTCCGCCGAGCCCGCCGCAGAGAACAAACGGAAAAGGTACGGGACGGACAAAAAAAATGACACGGACACGACACGGACACGACACGGAGACTATCCGGACACGACACGGACACGATCCGGACACGACATGGTCACGACACGACATGGACACCATCCGGACACGACACGGACCCTATCCGGACACGACATTGACACTATCCGGACACGACACGGACACGACACGGACACGACACGGACACTAGCCGGACACGACACGGACACTGTCCGGATACGGCACGGACACGACACGAACACTATCCAGACACGACACGAACATGACCCCGACACGACATGAACACGACTTGTACAGATTAATTCACCAAAGCGGGCATGAATGGAATGAGTGAAATAAATGACATCTATCATTGTGTGTATGCGGCCCTGTTATACTAACCTGTATCGACTGTCATTTTGACATCCACACATAGATACTTTCTGTCACTTACTCGATCCATATGTGCCAGCTTTGGTGAATTACTACAGGTGTTAGACACAGCGAAGCACCTGAAAATCAAAGGGCTCACCGAGATGCCAGAAACGACCTCCCTAACCCGCTCGTGCGGCGCCGGCGAGCTGCAGTCCCAGGGGGACTCCCTGGACTCTAGCCGGCACTCCGCCGAGCCCGCCGCAGAGAACAAACGGAAAAGGTACGGGACGGACACGACACGGACACGACACGGACACTATCCGGACACGACACGACACGGACACGACACGGACACTATCCGGACACGACACGGACACTATCCGACACGACACGGACACGACACGGACACTATCCGGACACGACACGGACACTGTCCGGATACGACACGGACACGACATGTCGCCGGCGAGCTGCAGTCCCAGGGGGACTCCCTGGACTCCAGCCGGCACTCCGCCGAGCCCGCCACAGAGAACAAACGGAAAAGGTACGGAACGGGGAAAAGTTTGACACGGACACGACACGGACGCTATCAGGACACGACACGGACACTATCCGACACGGACACTACCCGGACACGACAAGGACACTATCCGGACAGGACACGGACACTATCCGGACAGGACACGGACACTATCCGGACACGACACGGACTCTATCAGGACATGGACACTATCCGGACACGACACGGACCCTATCCGGACACGACACGACATGGACACTATCCGGACACGACACGGACACAATCCGGACACGACATGGTCACGACACGACATGGACACTATCCGGACACGACACGGACACGATCCGGACACGACATGTCGCCGGCGAGCTGCAGTCCCAGGGGGACTCCCTGGACTCAAGCCGGCACTCCGCCGATCCCGCCACAGAGAACAAACGGAAAAGGTACGGGACGGACAAAAAAAATGACACGGACACTGTCCGGACACGACACGGACACGATCCGGACACGACATGGTCACGACACGACATGGATACTATCCGGACACGACACGGACAATACCCGGACACGACACGGACACTATCCGGACACGACACGACATGGACACCATCCGGACATGACACGGACACGAACCGGACACGACATGGTCACGACACGGACACGACACGTACACGACACGGACACGACATGTCGCCGGCGAGCTGCAGTCCCAGGGGGACTCCCTGGACTCCAGCCGGCACTCCGCCGAGCCCGCCAGCGAGAACAAACGGAAAAGGTACGGGACGGGATAAATACGACACGGACACGACGCGGACACGACACGAACACGACGCGGACACGACACGAACACTATCCGGAGACGACACGAACACGACATGGTCACGACACGGACACGACATGTCGCCGGCGAGCTGCAGTCCCAGGGTAGACGTGTGCGCCGATGTCAAAATGGTCGGCGGCGGCGTTTGTCGAAAAGTCGGCGGCGGCGGCGTGATTTCGGCGTGAAATCGGCGTGAAGGTCACGTGAAAATAAAAGCGGAATTCGATCGTATCTTTGTTATAATTGAGATATATTCAATAAACGCCACCTCCTTAACCACAATCTGATCAAAAGACGACAGTTTTCTCTTCCTATCATGTTCTAAAGCTTGTCCACGAAATAAAGTAGCCATCGTAAAATCAATCTCCATTGTTACACAATAGTCCTGTGTAGGTCTAACACTTCTAACAGCCATGGGACCGTAAATTGATTCTTCTGTTTTATGTTTAACAATCCAATATCCAAAAGCATTCGCTTAAAAGTCGTCAAAATCAAAAGTAACTTCAGATTATGCTTAATGCAAAAGTTCACGCCCTAAAAGTGCGATCTTCCGGGACGATTTCAACAATGTTAGACTTGAAATAGTTAATTAAAATTTTAGACACGAGATTCAGAGTTTATTATAGTATCGATATTGTAATTTAGTTAAGATTAAGACCCATTGGGAAACTAAATGACCCAAAATGGTAAAATAAGAAAAAACGCTGCTAATATTCAGAAGTTTAAATTAAAGTCCATAATTATGGAGAAATTCATACAAATATCAACCACAGCGTTCGAAAAGAAAGGCATAGAACTCTTCTTTCTAATAATATCCATGCAAGGGTATCATCATCATCATCATCATATCAGCCGAAAGACGTCCACTGCTGAACATAGGCCTCCCCCAAAGATTGCCACAATGACCGGTCCTGCGCCACCCGCATCCAGCGGACTCCTGCGACCTTCACCAGGTCATCGGTCCACCTTGTCTTGCAAGGGTATGGTCGCATTAAAAAGAAAAATACGGCAATGTCTTCTTTATTTCGTGGACAAGCCTTAACATAATATATACATATTTCCAACAATAACCGGGCTTGGATTAACTCTATTCATCTTCGTTATATGATGATAATAATGATACGCATTATCCACCGATGGACATTAGGTCCCCAAATCCCCTATCATAGCGTGCCATGAGGATAAATAGTGTGCAGCCCACATCCAATAGATACCACCTATCTTTGCCAGGTCATCGGTCCATCACATTGCTAGCTTTCCTACGCTGCGTCGACAAGTTTATGCTTGCCTTTAAGAAATCGCTTGCCCAACGGTAATTTTGCGGGCAATATGTCCAGCCCACTGCCACTTCAGGTCACACATTTTTTGAGCTAATTTGGTGCTTTCAGTTATTCTGCGGCTTTTAAGATTCTTATTTCAATCTTATAGGGAACTCCTCTTTCCATCATTTACCGTACCACGTTTTGGAGCCGTAACACTTGGTCGAAGAATTATGTTTCGAAATATACTGCGGGGTCTGCGGGATATTGAATGAGAAGATATTATGCTGTCCGGCATTACTTTACTATTTGATATTTTTCTCAAAGTTAGATCTACCTATACCTAACTGGACTAGCTGTCTGTCCCCGGTACACATATTCGTCGACTTTGCTTAGATCTTGACTGGAGTTTGTATCACAAAGACTAGATATTTCATATGGTCTTCATTGATCTCCGTCGTATCTTAAGCCCAACGCATTCAGGGGCTTTACAGACATCAATGCGTATAGTGATCAAGTTCTCCAAGGTTTCAGCCATAATTACTTTATAGTCGGCGAACCGAACGTGGGTATAACTGATATACTCACGATTGATGTTGATGACAAAGCTCTTTCCAGACCAAAATCTTAAAGACATCTCCCTCCTCCTTGCTTCGTTTTCCTCAGTGCCGAGGGTCGTGACCTCCTCCGTAGATCACATGGTTTCTTATAGTTGTTTTCCAGGCCTTTCGATCTTTTGCGACTTCCAAAGCATCATTGAGTCAGCGAAGTCGAGCAGACTTGCTCTCGCCGATTATGTTGTGCTCGGACACCAACTCTTCCACTTCTGCGTTGCTCCGAACTCTCCAACCTCCATCCTCTCCCTGAGTAGGCCCCAAAATCTTTCTATAGATCTTTCTCTCAGCCATGTGGATAGGATGGGAGATCACCGAGCCGCCAAAAAGGTCCATATGGGTCGGACGACCCAGATGGACCGTAGTGGACGGCGTCCGGTGGGGCGCCCTAGATACCGATGGATCGACGAAGTCCAAAAAGAATTGTGTCAGCTTCGAGAAGCCGAGATCGATTGGCGACAAGCTGCGCAGAATAGGGAGGATCGGCGGAGCTTAGTGTCGGAGGCCAAGACCCACTTCGGGTCGCTGAGCCAGCGCAGTAAGTAAGTAAAGGATCATGGATCTGGGCGGAATGTGATTTGCCAACCTGGTCGGACCAACGCATTGGGCTGCGACCTCTTCCCCTCTTTCCTTCCAACGACTCAGTGATCATGAGCTTTTCCAAATTGTGTCTTGTTTTCCTGGCTATATGTCCGAAGATTTCAAGAACTCTCCGGAGGCATGTGGTAGACAGTCTAACAGTTACTCCAATCTGACTGAGTAGTGATGCGGTGGTCGAATGCTCAATCCAAGATATCCCCAACATTTTCCGCCAGACCCGCATTTCGAAGGCATCGATGCGTTTCCTATCACCCGGCTTTATTGTCCAGGTCTCGGATGCGTATAAAAAGATTGAAAAAACGAGAGCTCGCACTAACTGTATTTTAATTTTACGCGTGATGTTTCGGTCTCGCCAAATCTTCTGCAGACATCTCCCAAAGCAACCAAAAACAGTTTTCACATACCGCAATGGTATGAGCTTCGAATACCGGTATGGGAAACGAACTGGACGCTACAATATAAGTAACGGTAGTCTACTTGGCTTACTTGTTCTATTGTTTGTTGGTTACTTGTTCTTTGGACACATTGCCCACAAACATGGAATGGAAGACCTGCAAAAACTTATTGTCTCAGGAAAGTTTGAAAGAAAAAGACCGAGCTCCATGCACTGGACAGACCGGATCCGCATCACACTCAACATTCAGGTTGCTGAAGCGGTCCACGCTGCCAAAGATCGGGGCCGTAGGCGGATAAGAGAAATTGCTGACTTGATAATCACGACCCCCGGCATTGTGGTATCAGCGCAAGGAGGAAAAGTCTACTTGGTGCCGCTACTGTTTCTCAGTCGATACAAATGCTGCGTAAGCCACGAACGTTAACCAGACGGGCAAGTTATACATCCCGGTCTTCTGTATAACCTGACGTTGCTTGCGTTCGGGAGGCTGGATGTCGTCGAGCCGTGTAATGAGGGACGACACTCGATAGGCTGATATTTTATTTCCTGTATAAGAGCATTATGTAAATACATAAAGCAAATACGAAGATTACGAAGCTTAGTAGAAGTAATAAGTCTATTATTCAGTCAAGGCCACGCCGATTTCACGCCGACCATTAGTCGGCGGCGGCGGCGTGGCGAAAAAGGTCGGCGGCGGCGTGACGCCGGCGCGGCGCACACGTCTATCCCAGGGGGACTCCCTGGACTCCAGCCGGCACTCCGCCGAGCCCGCCTCAGAGAACAAACGGAAAAGGTACGGGACGGATACGACACGGACACGACACGGACACGACGCGGACACGACACGAACACTATCCGGAGACGACACGAACACGACATGGTCACGACACGGACACGACATGTCGCCGGCGAGCTGCAGTCCCAGGGGGACTCCCTGGACTCCAGCCGGCACTCCGCCGAGCCCGCCTCAGAGAACAAACGGAAAAGGTACGGGACGGATACGACACGGACACGACACGGACACGACGCGGACACGACACGAACACTATCCGGAGACGACACGAACACGACATGGTCACGACACGGACACGACATGTCGCCGGCGAGCTGCAGTCCCAGGGGGACTCCCTGGACTCCAGCCGGCACTCCGCCGAGCCCGCCGCAGAGAACAAACGGAAAAGGTACGGGACGGACAAAAAAAATGACACGGACACGACACGGACACGACACGGAGACTATCCGGACACGACACGGACACGATCCGGACACGACATGGTCACGACACGACATGGACACCATCCGGACACGACACGGACACTATCCGGACACGACACGGACACGATCAGGACACGACATGGTCACGACACGACATGGACACTATCAGGACACGACACGGACACTGTCCGGACACGACACGGACACTATCCGGACACGACACGGACACGACACGGACACGACATGGTCACAACACGTCATGGACACTATCAGGACACGACAGGGACACTATCGATACGAGGGGGACTCCCTGGACTCCAGCCGGCACTCCGCCGAGCCCGCCACAGAGAACAAACGGAAAAGGTACGGGACGGACACGACACGGACACGACGCGGACACTATCAGGACACGACACGGACACTATCCGGACACGACACGGACACGATCCGGACACGACACGGACACTATCCGGACACGACACGGACACTATCAGGACACGACAGGGACACTATCCGGACACGACACGGACACTATCCGGACACGACACGGACTCTATCCGGACACGACACGACACGGACACTGTCCGGACACGACACGACACGGACACTGTCCGGACACGACACGACACGGACACTGTCCGGACACGACACGACACGGACACTATCCGGATACGACACGGAAACAATCCGCTCGTGCGGCGCCGGCGAGCTGCAGTCCCTGGACTCCAGCCGGCACTCCGCCGAGCCCGCCACAGAGAACAAACGGAAAAGGTACGGGACGGGATAAATACGACACGGACACGACGCGGACACGACACGGACACTATCCGGACACGACACGTACACGACACGGACACTATCTGGACACGACACAGACACTATCCGGACACTACACGGACACTATCCGGACACGACACGGACATGACCCCGACACGACATGAACACGACTTGTATAGGTAAATTCACCAAAGCTGGCATGATTGGAATGAAAGAAATAAATGACATCTATCATTGTGTGTATGCGGCCCTGCTATACCAACCTGTATACGTAGGTTGCCCTGAAAGTTTCGGGAATCGGAAAAAATACGCATTTTTATGAAATAAAAGTACTTTTATTGTTTTTCAAAGTATTCTCCTTTGTGTTTAATACACTTTTTCATTCTCTGAAACCAGTTTTTAAAACAGTTATTGAAGTCTGAAGTGGGGGTTGACAAAATGGCCATTTTATAAGCGTCGACTGCTTCTTCCGCGGTCTGAAAACGCTGACCACGCAACCGATTCTTTATTTTCGGGAAAGTAAAAAAATCGTTGGGACTTAGGTCGGGGCTGTACGGAGGATGGTCCAGTAATTCGACGTTTTCGCCCTTCAGATAGTCGTCTGTTTTCTGAGCGGTGTGAGGGCTGGCATTATCATGGTGTAGTATAATACGGCGGTTAGGGTTAGTTTTTCGCAGTTCAGCAAAAACAATCGGTAAACAAACGCCTATATACCAATCGGCATTGACAGTTCTTCGATCTTCAAGAGCGATAGTCGCCACGTGACCCGATTTGGAGACAAACGAGGCTACCATTTTTTAGATCGTGCTGCGAGAACGAACAACTTTTGTCGGCTTCGATTCGTCTTCGTAAACCCAAACTCGAGATTGGTTGTTCGATTCAGGCTCATATGCGTAAATCCATGATTCGTCACCTGACACAATACTAAAAACGGCATTTGAGCTTCCTCCATTAAATCCTTTTAAAGTTTTGCGGCACCAATTGACACGTACCGTTTTCTGGTCGTCAGATAACAAGTGAGGAATCCACCGGGAAAATAACTTCCGCACGCCCAACTCTTGTTGTAAAATAACTTGTACCTGACTCATTCCAATGCCTAAAGTCTCCTGAATCTCCCGATATGTAACATGCCTATCTTCCTTTATCAGTTGGCGAACAACATCGATGTTTTGATCGGTAACGGCCGTTTTCGGTCGACCCTCACGTACGTCATCCGCAAGAGACACACGGCCACGTTGGAATTCCGAATACCACCTGTATATGGTCGTCTTTGAAGGTGCTTCACTACTAAAAGCAATAGTTAATCGGTCTCCACATTGTTGTTGTGTTAATCCACTTTTAAAGTCATAATAAATCATTGCTCTAAAACTTTCGCGGGACAGCTCCATTTTCACCAGCGACTCAACGACTTTAAAAAACAATTGAAAATCGGACATTGTTTTTTTTTCTAAGTGGCCAGTGTTTTCGAATAATGAGACTATGCTTGTAAGAAAGAGGTATAACACATGTCAAATATACGTTCCTAAGTATTAAATTCCCGAAATTTTCAGGGCATCCTACGTAGCACTGTCATTTTGACATCCACACATAGATACTTTCTGTCACTTACTCGATCCATATGTGCCAGCTTTGGTGAATTTATATTACCAGGGCATGATCCGGATACGACACGGACACGACCCAGATAATACCTGGACACGACACGACAAGGACACGACCCCTGACACGATCCTGGCACGACACGGACACGTCCCGGATATAACCCGGAGGTATAGACTTCGGAGGGCCATCTGTACTTAAAAAAACATCGAACGAGACACGTGCTAAAAGGAAATTCGTATCGCCACTCGTTTCGAATTTCATGTTTTTCGGACTTGTGTCGAAATGTACTATTTCAGTACAGATAACGCTTTCTTTACGCGATAGTGCCAGAAGTGGTTCGTTTTACGTCAGGTCGAAATCTTCGGAGGGCCATTATGTACTGAAAAACGTTGTACAGTCAAAGATAAAATAAGGTGTACACAAAAATGTTCAAAAATAAGTCCCAGTGCACTCTAATTCTGTGTAATAAGAACGTCGTAACTTATTTATGAGCGGATTCTTTCGATACTTAGTTTTGCACTTGACTGTACGATACACGTGCGAAAACGAAATTCGTAAATCATGTCGATTTGTAGCACTCCCTTCGGTCGTTCTTTAATTTATCTCCACTCGTTTCGATCTTCATTTTTTTCGCACTTGTGTCGTAATAATAATAAGCATACCTGGGATAACTGGGGGCAAGTTATAGGGATTTGATATCGATTAAAAAGATGTTGATATAATTATAATAAAAGATGTGCTTATTGAACATTCTCGATTATAGTACAGAGGTTCGATGTCATAGATATCTGATATCGGGCCTCTTCAGATGGTAAAAGTATGCAGATGACATTTTAATCAAAATGACAAGTTAAATATTGATATTTTAATATTAATTGTATATTTTGAAAACTATTTTAAAATAAACGCGTAACTACCCGTTTCAATTTATTTTTTATTTCAATTGAAGAGTAAGTACCTAATATTTATTTATGCCGAATAACATTTTGATGTTGTCATTCAGAGTAACATCAAATAACATAAAATATTTTGCTACATCACTTTCGTATAAATGCCCCGAGATATCCCAGGTATGCTTATAAGTACTACAACCCATCTAATATAGTCCTTATATTATCCCAAGCGTGCATTAAATCATGTGCCCATTGCCAGACGCAGAAAAAGCTCAACGGGGTCCACGTCGCTCAATATGGTGGACGAGCAACGCGATCACCCCGAGCCGGCGAGGGAGTCCGTCACCCTCAGCAGCCTGCCGCAGCGGCGGCGGGAGTACGAGGACACACACCAGGTACAATTAGGAACTTAGGAGTCATGTATAAATCATGTGCCCATTGCCAGACGCAGAAAAAGCTCAACGGGGTCCACGCAATGATATAATAAGTAAAGATATGTTACACCGGCTCTAAGATTGAAGCGCTCAGATTGTGATGATTCTAACAATCGCTTTTAGTTCTATCCAGACTGCCGAGAGGTGTGTACCACTGCCGAGTTCTCGCAAATCACATGAACTGCGCCCTAAAATGTCATTTTATGTTATACAATAGTGAAAACCACAAAATAAAATGCAAAAATTACCATCATACATCATGCGCAATTAAACTGAATTAAATATTTTTTTCAATTTCACTATTTATTGAAAATAAATAGGCCGCCATTTTGACGTTTTTGACTGACTTAGAGAAAAAGACAAGCTTATTCTGTTTAAGATCGAGAGTAACCAAGATAAAACTATGTTTATCAATAACAACCTTAAAAATGCACGCGCGATTGTCAAATGCTAGTTGTCTCTTTTTTATTTATTTAATATGAGTATATGTATTTTGCCATCTCTTTTACGCATTTTGAAGTATGAAGATAGGTGTATGTCAACTGTCAATTAATTGTAGATGTATGCTGTAAAGTATTTATTTCGCTCATTTTGTTAGAGCATAACGTATCTTTACTTATATATCATTGGGTCCACGTCGCTCAATATGGTGGACGAGCAACGCGATCACCCCGAGCCGGCGAGGGAGTCCGTCACGCTCAGCAGCCTGCCGCAGCGGCGGCGGGAGTACGAGGACACACACCAGGTACAATTAGGTCATAAATCATGCGAGGTTCTTTCAGCTACCGTAAAACTACCCAACTATAGTCCAAGTCCGTCACCCACACCACCACGAGGACACACACCAGGTACAGATAGGGCTCATGCATAAATCATGCGAGGTCCTATAGGGGGGGAGGGGGTCCAAGAAAACATCACGAAAGATCACGGTAGGGGAGGGGGGTACAAGGAGACGTCACGTGTATTTTTCTACGATGAACAAACTAAGAAATATTGTGAATTTCGGCTAGAAAACGTGAAAAGTTGAATGAGAAAAATACACGGGGGGGGGGGGGGTAGCCAAGAAACTCACCAAACATCACCATGGGGGAGGGGGGGGGGGTCAAAAAGTAGCCAACAAAACCTCACATGATTTGTGCATGAAATCATGCGAGGTTCTTTCAGCTTGTAAGACACAGCAGGTAAGCTACGAAGACACACACCAGGTACAGTTAGGGCTCATTCGTAAATCATGCGAGGTTCTTTCAGCTACCGTAAAACTACCCAACTATAGTCCAAGTCCGTCACGCTCAGCAGCCTGCCGCAGCGGCGGCGGGAGTACGAGGACACACACCAGGTACAGATAGGGCTCATGCATAAATCATGCGAGGGTTTTTCAGCTACTTTTTAACTGACTTCAGAAAAAGGGGGTTCTCAATTCGACTGTTTTTTTTTTGTGAATGTTACCCGATATCTCCGAGAATCGTGAACCGATTTTAATGTAATCGCTACTTTTTGGCCATTAACATAAATAAATAAGAGCGCCGGATTCTTTTACTATATCATATAAATTGTTTCAATGGTAGTAATCTGGTATTGATTAATAAACTCATTTAGGAGTGTCTTTTCAAAAGGGTTTATTGCCACTTTGTCAACAGGTGTGTTTTTTTTATGTTTTCATAAGAGAAATAATATCTATTGACATAGTGGAACAAAGCCCTGTTAAAAAGACACTTTTTCAAAGATTTGACTGTTGGATTTGTTAAATAAAAGTCACTTCGAATACACAATTTCCCTCGACAGCCACATCATATCACCCTAACGTTGGTCACGACACGTGTAGTTCCCATTCCACCAGCTCTCGATATCCCCTCGCTTGGTCGGGTCCCCCCGCTTGCCGCTGTTGAGAGCCTCGCAGAGCCGGCAGTAGTCGTCCGTGGCGGCGCCCTCGTGCCGGTAGTGGAGGCTGTAGCGCCGCTGCCAGCGGAAGTACTTGGAGTACTGTGCCGGGTGCTTGAGGAGGTGGT
>JALPQI010020961.1:0-22469 GCA_025490895.1 Thaumatotibia leucotreta
GTTCAACAATAACCACGAAACGAAAGCGTAATATTTCCGATAGTGAGTAGGGCTGTAAGAATCGATGGCAGTGCATTATTGAGTAGACGGCGTGCTGCCACCCGGTGCAGGGCTGCCAAAGGTGAGATATAAACGTCTTACATCACACATTTATATGTATGTTCTTAGAAAAAAAATGCCTACTAACTCGAGTCATTAAAAGCCCTCCGCCTACGGCGTCGGGCTTCTAACACTCTTGTTAGTTATACCTATACCGTACTTACATCCCTAGATGCACAATGTATAGTACATATTCATCACCCTTGCTTTCTAAGTGCGCCATTGCTTGTATGTATCGCGGGAGTAATAGAAAAGTGAAGTTCCGCGGATTGCGGGAGTTAGAAAGTGATATATTTTGTCTTATATATCACTTTCTATTTTTTTTGTCCGCAAGTGTGATGAAAATCCGCTAAATGAAAATCCATGACATAAAAAATGTGTAAATAAAACTGAGTACATTTTTAGTATGACTTAAAACAGGGTATTAAGGACTGTTCATTTTACTAAGAGGACACACTTAAACGTCTATTATACATCGGTTTTAAAATCGATCGATGAACAGTTTACAGCCATGAAATTAGCAAAGCTATCTTTTTCAATTGATATATGTTTGCTTTTCAAGTATCCATTACTATATCTGATAAGACATATTCAATTTGATAATCGTAAATTGATTCTGCACAATGGTGTACAGAAAAATATTCACTGTGAAAAATTGCAAATATCTAGGAAATTTTAAGTCGACGTTATACTAAATCATTAAGCAATTTAGAGAGTGTCATATGCTTGAAGATTAACCGAAGTCTAAACACAGAAAGCTTAGTTGCATACCTTAAAATTGGCTATTGAACTTTACGTAGTTTCACTAAATAAGTATGGAGTTTTTGCATTTTCGTAGCCCACAAAAGGTACCTAAAATATGATAGTACTGACATTACCGCAGTGCTAATACTGTCATGCTATCGTAGAAGAGTATGTGTCTGAGTAGAAAATCATAAAAAAAAACAATTTCGGGAGGAACGCCCTTGCTTGGCAGGCAATTTGATTATATGGTCTTATAACTGCTTCCTATTTCGCAACAGGGCCAAGTTAGCGGGGATATTTATAGAACATTTGGCATCCAAAATCGGTTTTTTGATGTCTATCAAAGACATAGTATCTCTCACCGGTTATTTTGGTCTGATTTGGCAAGGGCACATCATAAGGGTCAGACATTAGAGCTATTTAATTAAATAATCATAGAATTTGTTTAAAAAGACGACATCCATAAAATTGTCTTCATCTTCATCCTGTACAGCGGTAATGGCCTATTGTGAAGATACACTTAAGAAACGATAGACAAAAAACTAAATCATTGCAAAAAAAATCAAACGTGTATAGTTCGCAACTAGTTGTAAAATGTCAAAAAGTAGTTTGCAGAACATAAGTTTCGTGGCCAAACAGTAGTCTAAAAATGTAGTTGCCGATAATTAATATATTAAATTGAGACATTACTTATTATTTGTCTATTTTTAGTTAAATAATATTTCACAAATAAAAATAAAATATGATAAAAGAAAAATATATTTACGTGAGGTTTTTCGTGTCCGCTTAGTAAAATGAGCAGTCCTTAGGCTTAGCTTAAAAAAATTAATTGAGTAAATATGTGTAAATACGAAATGATACATATTTAGGTAGAAAATGCATATTTATGAACATTTCAAAAAAAAAACCTTAACTAAAAATAATTACAAATAGTAACTAGTCAAAGTCCGCACCGCCTCCGGTGCAAAACTGCCCATAATGCTTGCGGCATTACCTCGTTGGATCGCTTTGGCCAGCCTTTGCACCAAAAACGATTCGGAGCGCGGGTCTTTTCCCTTCAAACTTTTATGAACACAATATTATACAGATTCTTTTGCTTCAGCATAATTTTTATTTGTGTGGCTGTAGCATCATATTTCGTGTGAAAATCATTTACATGCCTGTGACCTTCCCGACGCCATCAATGTATATTTTTATTATCCTTGCCTTGGGACCAAAATCGGACTCGGGCATGCTAGGGAAATTAGTCATAATATGTTTTATCAGGAGTAATTGAGTACTTAAATCTACAGTTTTTTTCAATATTGGAAATGGGTCAAACTTGGAAATGAACTTACCACCAACAAACTGTTTCACAGTTTGACAATACTTCTATAGAAATACAAAAGTACACGTACTGAGACTATAATGACCAGAGATCGGATAAATGTGCGTCATTGTTCGCAATAATATGGCCATGACTCCAAAGTTGATTGAAAAATTAATCATTTAATTTGTGTGTGGAGGTTTGTCAGCCTCCGTAGCCTAGTTGGTAGTGACCCTGCCTACGAAGCGGAGGTTCCGGGTTCGAATCCCGGCGAGGGCATTCTTTGTGTATTTATTTATCACAAATGTTTGTTCCTTGGTCATGGCTGTCTATGTATTTAAGTATCTATATGTATCTATCTATTATATATATCGTCGGCTGGTACCCACATTACAAGCCTTAATTGAGCTTACCGTGGGACTAGGTCGATTTGTGTAAGATGTCACAAGATATTTATTTATTTATTTATTTTATTTAATAATTTTCAGAAAATTACCTATTTGACACCAGTAACTATGAAAACCTTTGTAAATAGTCATCTCAAAGCTTCGAAATCAAATATCAAGAAATTATTCGTTTAATTATTCATTTAATCAAATTTTGAGTCATATCCATATTATTGCGAACAATGACGCACATTTGTCCGATCTCTGATATGATAATGACACAACACCAAATTACTACCATAATGAAATAAGTAGGTACCAGAAATATTGAGCAGCGCAGCCCTGGCTGTAAGTATATTTACCTGCAGAGGTTCTATTTCAGTGCGAACATTGTTTATGGAATCATTAATGCGCAGTAAGGCGCGAGTGACATTTCAGTCCGTGCATGTCCGACATATTGATTTTGGCATACAAGTACCTAGAAGAGATGCCGTGAGGTGAGGCCATGAGACAGATTAACTACCTGATTTATCTACATGCGAAAGTTAAACAATATCCCGCTAAATATTGTTTTTCGTTCGCGATCTGTAAAGAAAATCTCAATAAAACCACAGAATGTAATATACGCTCAAAAGGACCTGTTCAAAGACATCAGGGAATATTACATTCCACTGGAATCATGTCATCTACATGTGCCCGCAAGAGTTATATGTACTTTATTTTGTTTAATGTTTACAACCCTTGAGTGTATTATTTTTGTACGTAGGTACATAATTTCCTTTGGCCCTTCACAATATCTGCAACTTTTAACAGTTATTATATTTGGAAGTGTAAAATGACAATAATTGTGATGTTATCCGGGAAAAGGGACCACATTGTCGATGGCGCTTATGTTCGTAAGTTCGTATACAAATACAAAGCTGCGAGACGTTAACATCACACATTATTTGTATTCCAAGTTTCATTCAACCATACCATGTTTCATAAAATAAATAACCATATAGGTAATGTGTTCAGAAGTTAGGTATGCCTAATTTTGTTCCGTTCAGTTCGTTTAATCGAGGAGAATTGACAAATAAATTATACCTGTTATACATATAAATATAGGTAATTACGTAGCTGTGCTACATAAAAATATAATTACATAGCGTCGCATTCGTGACATATTATAATTTTTTTTTATTATTTTCATCATCAAAATAAACGTCAATCATACTCAATCATCAAAAAAATTAATCAATGGATTTGTGCTGACTAATTAACAGACTTCTTACATTTTATAGTATTTTTGGTTCAGCATAGCTGAGTTAAAGCTATCTATCTTTATTCCCAATTCTAGCTAGAATAATTAATTAAAGTTCAATTCAGTAATTTCAGAACCTTAATTGATCATTTCGCTACCAACAGTTCGTAGAAATCTCATTATTTCTATTTTGCTGCACCGAATTTGCTACAAAAGTTACAATATCTGCCAATAAGTTCTTCGTAAAACCGATTTTAATTTATGTCGTGTTTAGAATGACTGACTAGGTGCTCATGATGTTGAAAGGATATTGCGTGTGTAGCTGTGTAACGCGTGTGTGGCTGTATCTGTGTGTATAAACTTGAGTGTTGTATCTGAGGTACGTAGTTAATGTAGTCAATAGTCATACCTAAAGTTTGAGAGATTTTTGTACGTTGTATAACTAAAGGTGTTCTAAAATTATGAAATTATGTTTTTTTTACTCCTTCGTGAGACATTAGGTCTGTGACTTGAGTTTTTTCAGCTCGATACCGATCTGAAAAAAAAGTGGTCTTGAAAGACGGACAGAACCGGAAGTGGAACCCAAACGCAGCAGATATGATGAGGCTAGTAGGGGCAGACAGAAAGGCAGATAGGTCAATATAATTATAAATGATTCAAAAAGCGGTTTGTTAGGGTTTTTAGTTCTTTAAATGACGGCTCCGTCATTTAACTAACTAAAAAAACCTGAGTTTAAAACTAAGATATATTGAAAACTTTCCAGCAATTACCAATAGCTAATCTAGATTATCGAATTAGGCAACAATATGTAAGCAACAATAATTCTTGTTACTTCAAGCGCCATAAGATGAATATCAAAGAATAATATCTCGTATATTAATGTGTAAACTTAAAAACAAGCTAGTTATTACAGTGTAAAGTTTTAAAGTTGATATAAAATGTTCAGAGCAGTTGCATTCGTATATTTTAGTTTATTGCACAAGGTGCGAAGTAAGCCGTTAAAAGACTAACTGTCTACGTCACCCCAGCTTACTTTTTCACAAACCAACAATACTGCGCATAATTTCACATCTCCGTAACACCTTCCGACTTGGCTTTTTGCCGTAAGCATTACTTTAAATATATGGAGCAGTATTTCATACGTAATTTAATTCATTAATGCTGTGTTTGATAGTATGGAGTTATTAAAACCATTGTTTCCTTGTGTTGATTTACTACAATAAACAATAAAGTTATTATTATTATCTTTACTGGAGAAACAACAGAAGTAGTGACAATAAAGGTATTTAAGATCTAAAGTAGGTACTAAAATTAGGTGTACACTTACTTCCTTAAACGCTCTCACTAAGAGGTTGTAAGGTAGTTACAGTAATACTACGGTAAACTAATCTAAACTTGCTTACAGCTAAACAATCAATAACATGTATTATTGCAGTCTCGGGTACGTTATGTTGTCTCAGCTAGGATATCAAGCATTTATTTCCGGAAAAGGGGTCTGCTTGGATTATACATGTCAAAGATCGTAAACAGTTTATTATAAGAGGAGCAAAGGCGGCGTAAAGGGGCGAGGTTGACAGCGTTAGTCGAGCTGGTCGGGACGGCGAACAGGACGGCTGAGCGTGAGGTACACCGGGACGGGACCCTGAAACGGATGTGTTCCAGCAGCTCCGTGCAGTCATGGTTATCTCTACATATGTTATAGACAACCATCATGTCCAAACATTTCCGTCTATTTTCTAGGGATGGTAATTTATAATGCTTTAATAAATTAGAGTAAGACATATTTTCCTGTTAAGCGCCTGTGCGTTGCCCGCAAAAACTTCTTTTGTATCATTTCAATAGCATAAGAATATTTAGAAGAAAACGGCTTCCAGACAATAGATGCATAATCCAAATGGGTCAAAACTAAGGCTTTATACAAAAGAAGTTTTTTCAAGAGTAGTAAATGGTCGACCTTGTCATAAGCCTTTCTGAAATCGGTAAATATTACATCAACCTGTTCTCTTCTATCCATTGACTCAAATGAGTAGTTTGTGTAGAGTGTGAGGTTTGCGACTGTGGCTCTACCCTTCATAAAACCATGCTGTTCGGGTATAATAATTATTATCTGGTATGGTATTGGTATTGGTAGTAAGGTAGTTATTTAAGGTAGAGCCATCACAAACACAAATAAACACTAAATTATTCGACATTATGTAGTGCTTGAACCCTTTAACAGCCGATCAACGTAATTTAAACGACTGTTTTATTGTTATCAGCTGTGAAATGGTTAAAATAACATACACATTGTCAAATTATAATTACGGCTGTCAATAGTTTTTTTATTAGTTAGTATGTACACTCCGTACTATCTAGTCCAGTGACCTAAACTACGGCTTTATTAATCCAGGAGACGATATACCTACCTACCTATAAGTTTACTGAATAGCAAAAGCAATGCACCGGTTCGATTGACTGACATCTGCGGTTCCTGCACTTAAGCTATTTGGAGCTATTCTCGGAGTTCTCAGACAACATTTTGGCCTTACGTTATATCACTTTTCATAACGTGGCTTAAGTAGTTAATTAGATAATACAAATATTATACAATGAGATATATAAATACCTACTGTTATTGCTAACCAGGGATTCGATTTTTGACACACCAGGCAGGTACATAAACATAACAATCAAAGCTCACGTTATCAACAATCAAAACTGTTAGTGAGAGGTGAAGGATTGAATATTTACTTGGCCATCGAAAAATCTGATATACTGTAGAACAATGCCAATTAATGTGGGATGAAAGTGACGAGTGAAAGAAGGATGCATGTAGCGGAGATGAGACTGCTTATGAGGAGAAATTTGAAAGTTTAACCAAATGACCGGGAAGCTGGAAAGTCAGTAATTTCAGTTTATTGCATGACATTTGTGTGAAAGACGGCATGAATTTCATATAATTTGCAAGTAAAATAGTTTTGAGCTCTGGATGCAATATGTACCATGGGCGGAAGTTAGTTAGTAAAACGAAGATGCGATTTTGGATCATCATAGGAATCTATTGATAGAAATAACATGAAGTGACGATCAATATGACGGCAGCTGATCGCATGATTGATTGTTATTCGGATCCTAAATTCAAATTACGGCGACACAGGTAACATCCACTACATTCTCACCTCGTAGTTAGCACGACGGAATGACTAAACAGGGTGTCCATATTTAATCTGCGCGCCGCGGTCGTATCGGTTTAATGTGCCGGGAATGCATGCATAATTCAGAACGCGCCCAGAACTTGGCGCAGTGTGTTCCGTGGCGCATAATGTCTGAACGCAGCGAATCCGCGGTTGACAGCACAAGAAGCGGGAAGAATCTGACGTTAGCGAAGCGATTGTAGACATTAACGTTTGCAATTATGTAGTAAGCATAATATTTAATCGTTTTATTTCCTTCAATATAGTGAATAGGTAATTCAAAATCTCTACGCAGATAGTTTTTTTATATTGGCTCGAGGTGCAACTGCTGAGGGAAAACCGGAAGGATAATTCAGCATACATCATCAGTCTATGATAGTCCACTGCTGGACGTAGACCTCTCCTATTAACTACGCGTATAGACGCATTAGGAGGTAAATGTCCACAATCGCCAATTCGCCACTCTGGGCAAGCAGATTGGCGGCCGCAGGAATTATGACGCTGCGGCCCATCATTAATCTTTTATCAAATAATGGTCACTTAAATCCCTTAGTCGACTCGTACGACACCCGCAGGAGGAGTTGAGGTGGTGACAAATTTATTCTTACTGCCGTCACCACACAGCTAGACACCACACTGAAGGATAATTCAGCATAATAGGTATATAAAGGTTTTGAAAAAGAACTATGAATAACAATTTATCAATTTATAATTAAAACAAAAACGAAACTTACATCTTTTTAGGTGAATAAATGATATCTACACCTGCTCGTAGATATCCTAGCTTCACCTATACTTGCCGATTTCTAAGAATGAACTTTTGACAGTTATATGTAGATTGATCCTGATTAATATGAGGGTAAGACTCCCCATTTTCCGATAGCCTTAACGTCATATATTTATATGGCTCATTTATAAACTGTCAAAAGTTCATTCTTAGAAATCAGCAACTATAGCAAATCGCATGAAAAGAGACCCGCTACCCACAAAATAGGAAACAAAATGATGACCTCGAACAAATTATTTATAATTTAGAAAGATGATGAATTGGGGATTCTTTCAGGATTTCAATTTACAATCTTTCAGCATTTACATAATTTGTGCATAATATCGTCTCATAATAAATAATTAAGGGCCTGAAGTCCCACATGCACCTTAAGTGCCCTGGGGTTCGATAAATAAGGGTCAGTTTTTTTACCCTACTTGGCCTGCAATCCACGTATTTAATTCGGCTATATAAATTTACTGCACTCGTGAGCGAGCCAGGGGAAATCTTTAGTGTGGATTTTTTTAATTCAATAATATTGCAGGTGTTGTAGCCACAGACATTGGTATACTTTTATCTACTGAAAATTATTGGAACATCAGAATGAAATATGTTTTCATGAAGCTGGAGGTTCCGGGTTCGAATCCCGGCGAGGGCATTATTTGTGTATTTATTTATCACAAATATTTGTTCCTTGGTCATGGTTGTCTATGTATTTAAGTATCTATATGTATCTATCTATTATATATATCGTCGCTTGGTACCCACATCACAAGCCTTAATTGAGCTTACCGTGGGACTAGGTCGATTTGTGTAAGATGTCCAATGATATTTAAAAAAAAAAAAAAAAAATGTAGTCATTAATTAGGTATATAGTCGTCTGTAATGTTAGTACATACGTATTATGCTTCATTATCGAGGAACATGTTTACTATAACTGGTTGTTACACACAACCTTTGTCAGTAAACCGCAAAACGAGCGCTCCCGCAAGCTCGCGACACCTACTTACCCACGTATTTATGTTTAATTCCTCACATTACCGTAATGAACATCTCGTAACTCAATTCGTGTAATGTATGCCATACATTACCTCATTTCAGTTAACAATTCACTATAAGCTCTTGCGGAGTTTGTCTTCAAAATTCAACAATGTCAACAAAGATGGCTCAGTCGTCGCCCTGCGCGCGGGCGGCGAGGACGTCCCGTCTGCTACGTATTTATTTTATTAATAAATATGTTAATACCCCAGGTAAGTCTGCATTATTCAACGTCGGTAGCGTTGACACAGCGACGGATAGCCATGCAAATTCAATCCGGAGATGCGAGGGAATTATCGTAATTGTAAGTGAGGTTTTTGTTTCTGTACCTGAAGTTTAATGTGAAGTTTGTGGACACTTTTAGTTTTGCGCCGTCATCGTGCGATTTGCAATTCAGAGAGAAAGAGCAACTTTTGCTGGGGTTGGTTGAAAAATAAGACTGGGTTTACGTTGCGTTTCAACAAACTGGATTAGGCAGGTTAACCTTCCAGGTGCTCCAGTTACCTTATCCGCATTTTCTCATTCTTCAGCAGAGCACTTAAGGTGAAGTGAGTTCAGAGAATACCCACGAGATAGTGAAAATAAATGGGACACGGAATTTTCAACTTCATTTCACGAAAACGGCAATAAATTATGTTTTTCCTTGAGTTTAACTTATCACAAATAAAAGTGAACTTACTTCGTTTTAAATATTAATTACTCGTAGATATAAGTCATTTCACTTTAGTGCACTTTACCAACAATATATTAATAAGGTGTTGGTGAAGTTGTTATACTTTTGACAGTGGTTGCTCCTGTATGCGTCTCATGATACTAGCCGGGGAGCATATACGAGTTGGCAAGTATCGTTTATTTAAGCTGTCAATTCGTATTGGAAGTGCAGCCCAACTACAGAAATTTGTGCAGGAAGGATTGCTTGAAACTCTTCGTGTATGGCCGGTCTAAACGCTAACGTAAATCTTACTTGCCAAGTCATGGTAGGTACGACCATTGGTCTGCTGTCGGTCCACCACTAACATTTCAATCATTATGATTTGGGAATATTTAACATATTCATATAATTAGTGCTTTTCTGATATCATGAGTTTCATGACAAGGACATAGTGGTCCTGTGTGCGAGAAAGTATTATTTAAGTAATATTTGGTTTAGCTATAGGTAAAATATCCAATATTTATTCGACAAATTGTTTCATACAACCTACACCTACTTCCGATTAACTTCTACTTCCAAACTTCCGATTAAATGGAAAAGTACACAAGCAGATAGTACCTAAAAAGTTTTTGTTTAACAATGTAATGCGATATTTTATTTTAACCAACTCAGGTGGGTGTACAATTTAATTTGGTACTTAACTATGGTGTCTCTTTTGCAATCTATTAATGATTTTAAGGATTTGCTATATCTACATACTCTTGCTTTTATTTTAAATGCGTGGCTTAAGATTTTTTTATGTATTTTTTTATCATCATCATATCAGCCGAAAGACGTCCACTGTTGAACATAGGCCTCCCCCAAAGATTGCCACAATGACCGGTCCTGCGCCACCCGCATCCAGCGGACTCCTGCGACCTTCACCAGGTCATCAGTCCACCTTGTGGGGGGCCTGCCCACGCTACGCCTCCCGGTACGTGACCGCCACTCAAGAACCTTCGCGCCCCAACGGCCATCGGCTCTACGCGCAATGTGCCCCGCCCACTGCCACTTCAGTTTAGCGATTCGGAGAGCTATTTCGGTTACTTTGGTTCGGCTGCGGATGGTCTCATTTTTAATCCGATCACGCGAAGAGACTCCTAGCATAGCCCTCTCCATTGCCCTTTGGGTGACTTTGAGCCTTCTTATGAGGCCCATTGTAAGCGGCCACGTTTCAGTAGTTTATGTCATCACTGGCAACACACACTGATTTAAGACTTTCGTCTTCAAACACTGCAGAATATTGGACGAAAATATGTGTCGTAGCTTCCCGAACGCTGCCCAACCGAGTCGGATCCGACGATTGACCTCTTTCTCGAACTGGATTTTTTTAATGCATTATTAAGATAACATGCAATAATAAAAATAACTTGAAAATCATACGTACACTTAAATTCTAACGTAGGTACTATTGTCCGAATTGCCATTAATTTAAAGTACCTATGCGCGACAATCAACAAATTTTATGAGCTTTTCGGGGACCTAAAATTTTAATTCAACCGTCGAATTTCGACGTCCGTTTTTACTACCAACTAACAATCGGACAACCTAATTTAAAAGTTTTACTGCCTAAAAAATAAACGGCTAATTCCAAAAGCATTTACTGCCACGTCAAACATTTACCGATGTATGCTACTTTTTATAGTGCCATCACCCTGTAAATATGGGGTGCTAAACTGGGCCCTTGACTCGTAAATACGGGGTGTTGGATTGCTCTAAGCCTACCGATTTCGATTTTATGGTCTCTGGATTGTCACTTGCGTTTATGGCGAGTGGAATCTAATCGAATATAAATTAGGTACCTACGTAGCAAAGGTTGAATTACATTTTGTTAGTGCCCATAAAGGTTTTAATATAGATCTTGTATCAGACACTTTTGTATAGTTTCCAACATCAAACGAAATTGAGAAAAAAACTTGGTGTTATTTTTCGTGTCACAGATTCAGGAGGAAATAACCAACTTTTAATAGCTTATTCATTATTTCTTAAAAATTAACTTACAAGATTATACAATACACATACCTTATACGTTGTTACTAGTACCTACTACTGTACTGAGGCTTGTGAAAGAAAAAAAATGTCGAACATTTTCAAAATTACTCGCAAATTCGCACAAACGATACTCTGCGCGTGCTGCTATGAAAATTCGATAAATCACTATAAAGAATCATTATTTGTTAGAAACTTGTAATCAATTGTTGCACCGATGACCAACGAAGCTACTGGAATTTGTATTATTCACTCTCCAACGCCCACAAAGGTTTTAAAAGCCATTGGAAAATGAACTCTATTTATACACACAACCAATTCCTTTTTCAAATGTTCAGTAACGTGAGATATGACTTTGGAAGGTGGAAAAGTGGATTTTCTGCTCTAAACCGAAAATCTAAAGAATGCCGCGTATTTTTCAATCATCACGTACTAGGGTTATCACTTTAAGTTGAGATCGATTGTGGTTTTCCCTGGCTGTAAAAAAGTAAAAAAAATAGATTTGAGGGTTGTTCGTTTGTGCCTTTCGAGGTGTTCAAATACTGATAGGGCTGTGAAAACCCCGTTTGGGTCTAAATAAGTTTGTTGGGTTTTCTATTTTTTATTGTTGCTATGCAATTAATATTTTTATACTATATGAATATTTTCTGAAACTTTAACGTAGACCTGTAGTAGGTACCTATTCCAGCAAAAGAGAATTTTGTTATTGTCGCTGTGTTTACGAGAAAATACATATAAATTTTAGCTGTCCTTTTCTAATATAAGTTTTAATTTAGTTTACATATAATTGAAAAGAATGGCGATAATTTTGTACACTTATCCGGGAATTGTGACACAGACACAGACCGTAAATATAAGTATTTCCAGATTTTTTCGAAATACAAAAAGTAGTTCAACAATTGATTTACGCACTGCGACTTTCTTTAAAATCTGATAAAGCAAGCTTAATGATTTCCTAGATCATTTCGTAACACGTAGCTTTTGTGAAGAAGGCCATGGGAATCCACATTCGAAATTCAAGCCGTTGCGTTTGAACAGGGCCTTCGATTCCGTGCCGGCTGCCAATCAGGGCGCGCCTTCCTTCCGCCGCGTTCGCGATTTTTTCACTCGCTCCTGACACGGACAAACTTGGTGCATTCATCACCGCAGTGGCACAGAGCTTCTAAATGGTAGAACTGCTTCTTAAACAAATAAAGCTATTGTAAGAACCTGTTGTACTATGTTTCGGAAACGGCAGTGTATATTAGACAGGACCAAATACGTCCATGGACAAGACAACACATGTCATACAACGTTACCCGAATACTAAAACGTTTTTCGAGTCTTCTCGGTTGCTTGAGGAGTTTTCATCTGCTTCATCAAACGACCCACGGATTTATTAGATTACTAACATTGCAAGCTACAAATCTTATAGTGACTGTGACTATTTAGGGTTAACTAATAGGAATGCATATCGCTGAAAAGTGTCTAACGAGAGGCTGACGTACATAATATGTACTCTACAAATATCAAAGAAATAATAATTATGACTGTCAGTTCTTTATGCTCTAATTGCTCAAAGCTTTAAACTGCGGCCAATGCCTGTTTAGAACTCGAAACTATATCGTCGTTTCTTGTTTGAGTAGCTAGTGAGTAGTTTTATAAATTAATTTTCTAACACGGTAGCCGCGTAGATTAGTAGTTTAGTAGGTATAACACACCGCTCAGATTTAATGTACCACATTTGAGAGTGAACTATTATGCATTTTCTAGTAGTTAAATACATTTTTAAAGTTAGAGAAAATTATAACAGAAAACGTTGCCACTTCTATTATTTTTTCGAAGTAGCAAACGTGCCTACGGCGCGATGTTTTAGCAAATGAGTGCCGACGTAAGTCGCGTCTGAAACACCATGCGCGTGTGTGCGTGAACGTGTACGTACCCGTGCACATTAGTTATTGTGCGACGGCTGTGTGCGTGGAACGTTCCGGAATTCAAATTTTGCCCGTATGAGTGACGTGAGTTAATGGATCATTTTTTAATTAAAATTACTGGCGGCATAGCATTTTATTTCATTTAATAAATAGCATTTCCAACAACTTAAAAAAACTTGTTTAATAATTGGATGCTGTTTTGCAATAATGTGTCAACCCACATCAATTTGTCAATTAAAACTCAATTCTATAAATTACAAATTAAAGTTGACATTTTATTGCAAAATGGATGTGGGTTGACGCATTATTGCAAAACAGCATCCAATTAAAAGATTTATTAGCATATTTTGACATTAGGTAGGTACTTACATAAAAGAAGGGATCCTTTTAGGGATTAGTTCGCCTACGTGCCTTATGTCTGAATAATTTGTATTATTGTACAGACAGATTAATATACAGATGTAAGTCACGTAGGCGAAATAAAAAGAAAGATATTAAATAAAAATAGATTAATTCCCGTGGGTCAATCTCTGAAAGTTTGCCTATGTTTTATTTTGTATGGGACGCGGCAATTAGACTGCACGCAATCTTTCAGAGACTGACCCCCGAAATGAAATTATTTTGTATAAACTATAACAATACCATAATACGTATTGTATCAATAATCTTATTAATTAATTACCTAATTCAAATGACACATGGCGTACATAATTAAGTGAAGCTACTATCCAAATTCGTTTATATTAGGCAATTATTAATTACGTAATCATAACGAAATCAGAGGCCCTACCGAGAACCACGAACGAAGTGTTGCCTCCCTGTCACACATACGTTCAAATTCAGAAGTGCGAGAGAGGGAACACTTCCTGTGGCTCTGGTGTGTTCTTGTGGTTCGCGGTAGGGCCTCACATAAGTACAATAACTTGTAACTGATATATAACTGTTAAGCTGGGATTTAGTAATTCAATCCTTGCACTATATGAATGAATGAATAAATCGGCATTCAGAACACCGCTCCGGAACATTCAATAGAATTCGCTTCACACATAAAAAATGTAAAGAGACAGCCATTTTGAATTTGCATATGCATGGAACCTTCCAGAGCGGCGCCATGTTTGTGAAAGGAAACGTAGCCATGACAAGTGAATTTATCGGCGTGATAGTACTGAAGGGAAGAAAACATACATATGTACCTACATATTATAAACAAATGTGATGTTTTCAATTCAAAGTTACCCTATGACAATGGTTGGCGATAAGACCTTTTCTAAATGCATCCTCATTTTCATTTCGATTTATTTACGTTTCGGTATGAGTTTACGTAGTAGTAATAATTCATATTCATTTTAACTATAGTACGGTCAAATCGTACATTAAACTCGCAAAACATGTAGTAAAGCTGCATTTTTGGTATGTTATTTAGACACCATAGGGCAGTATAAAACCACATTTTGCAAGCAAAAAAAAGTTGTGCTAGCTGCGTTATACGTGAAAAACTGTGAAATTTACTGTCTATTTTCAGTTTCTGATTTTTATAAAAAAAACCTTACGTTTTTTGACAATATGTATCAGGTAACGTTTAAAGATGAATTAATTTGTAACAAGATGAGATAACATGCATTACCGTAGGTCTTATAGTTTCAGGGATTCGAGACTTCAAATAGTACCCTGTTTTGTAAACTAGATAAAAATGTTGAGTTTTGCTAACGTTTTTGGTTTAATATCGCCTTACCTAATTATGCTACGAAAACATGAAATAATTATCTTATAGCGCAATTAATATTCTTTCATTTAAGGGTAAAATCAGGGCTGTAAACTTTGTAATTGAAACTAAAAACGCGAAATTCAAAAAGCAGGAGGTCTGCTATCTAAGTTTTTCATACAAATGGCAAGTCGTGTTGCAAAGCTGCAATTTTAGTATATTATATAGGCCCTATAAGGACGTACAAAAATGCATATTACAAGAAAAACAAAAAAGTGATTTCTGCATAGGACGAAAAAAACTGAAAAAATATTGGACTTCTTTTACTTTTTGACGTTTAATTAAAAAACTATTATCTTCTTGATACTAATTGCTACAAAACTGAGAAAGAATGTGAAATTTGAAAGGATTTGAGCTACCTTGCATTACCCTAAATTGTATAGATTTAGAGATACGACATTTCAAAATGTGCCCTTCATTAAGTTAAGAAAATAAATGCCTGTTTTGAAGCCTCGTATACCCCCAACTATAAGACTTACAGTAATTGTTATCGGCTCAATTTGTTCCAAATTTAATGTAGTTATCATCTACAATTACTTTTTTTTCTTAGCGCAAACGTTTTGCCAATATTTAGTGACAACGATTTAGTGACGTAACCCAAAATTTGTTTATGTTTTGATAAAAGGGCACTTTATGAATTGTCGTATATCAAAATATATATAACTTACGGTGATGCAACGTAGCTCTAATCATTTCAAATTTAATGTTCTTTCTTAGTTTTATACCAATCAGTATCAAAAAGATAATAGATTTTTAGTTAAACGTCAAAAACTAAAAAAAGTGCGAATTTTTTTTCGTTTTTCACGTCCTATGCCCAAATTTTTTTTTGTTTTTCTTTTAATATGCATTTTCGTATATATCGATAAGGCCTTTATAATATACCAAAATTGCAGCTTTGCAACTCGACTTGCGATTTGTATGAAAAACTTAGATAGCGGGCCTCCTGCCTTTGGAATTTCGGGTTTATACTTTCAACTACAAAGTTCACTGACCTAATTTTACCCTTCAATTAAAAAATATTAAGTGCGCTATAAGGTCATTATCAGTGATCGGATTAGGTAGTGCCATTTCGCGGGACTTCGGTACGTTATCTTAGTGTGGACATAACTTCTAAGCCCGACATTTAATACGAAAAGTAAAATTTTTGTTCGAAAATTTACAATTTTATAGTTATTTTGTTTACTTTCAGTTTGATATTGATAAAAATTAGTCTAATTTTACTTATCGAACATGGTTTTAAGGGTATTTTTGCACAATAGCTAATTTTGTCATATGAGGTATCGAGACAAACCAATGTGGTTTTACGATACTATCATAAAAAATGTATGTAGTTAGTATTATATCCTAATAAATAATAAAAAAATGTGTGCCTTTATTAATGATTTTCTAGTTGTTAATTTCACACTCGTAGTTAAATGATTGGTTCAATCATTTTTACTTCTTTACCGGACTTTGAAACACTCTTATTGGGACTCTTTTGGCCGATCTCACTGAACTTTGATTTCGGTAACTACTAACTGGACTGAGGTTCTGGTGGTCTAAAGTAGAGCAGTCATAGAGTTTTCTTTAATAATTGTTTTATTTCTACTACTGTCAGTAGCAGCTATAAAAACATCAAATAAAAGATGTATTCACCACAAAATACAAAATCGTTTCATTTTTTCATGTTTCTTCAATTTATGACATAACAAGAAAATGTTCTGTAAAAAAATATAAGTCCCAGGATCCCGAGGCTTATCCATGTTCAGTATAATGTTTAAGGTCATTCACCCGAAATGGCACTACCTAATCCGATCACTGGTCATTATTGCATGTTTTTCGTGGCATAATTAGGTGAGGCGATATTAAGTCGAAAACGTTAGCAAAACACAAAATTTTATCTAGTTTACAAAAAGGGGTACTTTTTAAAGTCTGGAATCTCTGAAACTATAAGACCTATGGTAATGCATGTTAGCTCAACTTGTTGGAAATTTATTAGTCTTTAAACGTTTAGTAATATGTGATATCAAAAAACGTAAGGTTTTTAAAATAAAAATCAGAAACCAAAAAATGGCCGTAAATTTCGCAGTTTTTCACGTACTACCCAGCTAGCACAACTTTTTTTTGCTTGCAAAATATGGTTTTATACTGTCCTATGGTGTCTAAACAACATACCAAAAATGCAGCGATACTACTTGATTTGCGAGTTTAGGGTAAAATTATGTACGATTTTACCGTACTACTAAGTAAAAGGGTAAAAATTGGAATAAGCCTTAAATCTTTATCCATGAAATATCGCCTATTAGAACATACTCATATTCGGAGACATTTAAACTGTATAAGGTTGAATTTATTAGGACCGTTTGATAGGAACCTCTTTTCAAGTGGTATAAGATCTGGGTGGCAGATTTTCGCATCTCGCCTGCAACTTACAGAGTGAAATCCATTGCGCGTATTGCTATCAGGCTTTCATAATAAAACATGGTTTTTCTAGTCACGGTCGATCCCATTCATGCAAAAAAAAGAAGTGAAGTAGGTTTATTTTTTAATTGTCAAGGCGTCGCCGTAGACGCATATGTCTATGCGGGCGGGAATCATAATGACTTAGGTAGGTACCTCCTACACTTTCAAGAAGGCGAATAATATATGTGATATATCCATGGATTGATAAAGTTTGTGGAAACTTTCAGTCTTAAGATGTTTTAATTGTGACCTACTCCGCTAGACCCGGGGACTCCAGTTAATTTAACGATTTCGCTGAAAGTTATAATTGGTAGATTAATACGCGATTCGTTTCGCTGACCCCGACAAGGAAACACACGGGAGTGAGCTGCGGACGACAGATGGCGATAGATGTTGATAAAATTAATCTGCACTAATATTTTACTTTATATTATATGCATAATATTTATACAAACAAATATACATAATATACATTTGCAATAACATGTTAATAAGGCAACTAAAGCATATTTTCCATGGTAAGCACGCCGGTTACCAGATTGTGGTATAAGAGTAGGTATAATCATAATTCTTCTTTTAAAATTCCTTTCAAAGAAATTATTAACTCTTTAAATACCGTTGATGCTTGGGTATGTTTTCTACTGACTTACGCTGTAAGTAATAAACTGAGAGAATACATATTAATTGCCGTAATTTACTGAAACTGCAGCGTTCTGCGCTACTACTTCCCCCGTCACTCTCATGAAAACTTGAGGCAAAATCCAACGTTTAACGAAATTGCTTTCGTTTTGTACAAATACTTATGAGGTGCTTTGATTGAGTTGCCAACTCCAAATTAGCCAAGTTCATACACTTCCCATTCAAACGTTTGTATGATGAAACCTTTGACGAGTTTTCGAATGCTGAAAGCAATATCCTGTAATGAAAGGTTAGCTGGTTTGGTTAATAATTACTTTAGGAAAATATATTATTTTTGGTGAACTCGAGTACGTTTTACTGCCTTGCGTGTAATTTTGAAGACATTACTATGCTAATTTTAACCTTTTCGGTACCTATTTTAGATTAAATAAATATGACTGAGTATTCTGTTACATTACATTTAATATCGCCATTTCAATGCGAGAAATAATTATATTTATTTATTGCATTTGGTCCACGAAACACATGATGAAAGGAAGTCTTCCAATGGCAATTAAACGGACGCTCATGGACACATGTATACTTCCAGTTCTCGTCGACAGTGCACAAACTTGGTCTTTAACTAAATCCCAGAAGTCTAAATTCGGGGTTTGTCAACGAGCCATGGAGCAGCGTAGCATATTATTACGTGTCAAATTGGTAGATCGAGTCCGAAACATTACGCTCCATGATCCAAATCATTGATGCATCTCGGAATGTGGCCAAGATGAAGTGGGACTGATCTGGACACTTCTGTCGGATGCCTAATGAGTTATGGGGCAAACACAGAGTAGGAGCCCAAAAACTCGATTCAAGGATCTGGCAGATTACGCTGGCGATGGCGGGATGAACTAGACTCCTTCTTGAAGGATTGGCTAAATACAGCGCTTGACCAGGATCAATGGAGAAATTGGGGGCTCCATATAATATAATATAATAATTGATTTATAAATAAATAATATCTATAAATGAATGCAATACCTGCTACTTCCATGTACTACTTTCATGTTTCATTTGTTCGTAGGTAATATTAAAGTGGGTTGGGTTTGAAAAAAGAAAAACTGGATAAAACTCCATATCCAATATATTCTGGCATCCTAAATATATAAAATGTTTGTACTTGTAAATACCTAGAGAAAACGAAAAAGATTTCGTTCTTTTTTTAAGTGATTTGCATACGTGTAAAATCCATTGTCAGGGTGGAAAATAGTCGCCTTACCCGCCCTTTAACCGGTCATTAGGGCAACGGGTGATATAAGGGCTCTCGATAATATACCCTTAAATTAAGTTATTGCTCCTTCAAGTTTAGGGGTGCCTTAAGAAAAATGTGAATTTTCTTTCCATAAGTACCTACTTGGTATGTCTACCTTCTAACTGAAAACAACTACTTCAATGGTTTTTAATATCGTAGTAATAAATAATAACAATCCCGTTATGAATCATAAACATAAAACTAAAAAAAAATCTTTAAATACCTGATAATAATTACTCTGTGATTGTTTAATCCCAGGTATGGATCGAGACCCTAAGAAAGTATTTTTAATATTTGTATTCGAATCACATACATTTCACTATCTGCCGTGTGAGAATCTGAATTTAAATTAAGCCTCTTACAATATTAAATCAAACCTGGATACATATTTACCTTATTTTGAGTGGTTTGCAAGATCTTTGCGTAGAACCAAGTGAATATGTGGACTCACCTAAAACAAACAAAAAATATAATGCAATACCAGAAGAAACCACACACAATACAGATATATGTACGCATACTTCGGTGCTTACAATATTTATTATATTATGGATTCTTGTAAAGAATCAACATATTTATAATTTTAAGAGAGTCGTGTCCCGCTTTGTATCATCCAATCATAGATGATACTTTCAATACACAAGACTATCCGAATGATTAAATCAGTAAATTCAATCACTGGTATTAAAGGTTGTGTTGTAATACCTAGTGTGGTGTGATAAAATTTACTGATAAGTGATAAAATTTCATACCTCGTTTACGAAAAACTTAAGGTGCTTATTCCTTAAGAGTTTTGACAATAATCGCACCGAACATATTATGTTTTTCATTATAATAAATATTTCAATGGTACATTATTTTTCTATGATATAAAATATAAGTAAACACAAATAAATATATCTAAACCTTGTCTTTACCATTTCAACTAAAAAGCTAACAAAGCATTAGATATTTTTATTTCTGCACTTGACACTCATCTGCACCGAAACGTAAAATACATAAATAAACATCTACACGTATTAAGTTCGGGAATGACGACATAAAAGCGGCGTCAAACTTTTAACGCTCTGTTAAATTTAAGGGCAGCCCTGAAACATTATTGGCTTGTTTAAGCAATCCAAAGGCTCTATTCCACATACAGTTTTATTGACCGCCCATTGCAATTATTTTATAACCCCATTGATAGGTCATGATAATAACGTGTACCTAAATATTTATTTGTATATAAAAATAATCTATTAGCAATGAAAAATTAATATTTTTTTACTTTTTTCTATTATTGTGCAAGAAATGCATGCCATACGTCAATACTATAATATACATTTTATGTAATGTATAACTTAAAACGAGAAACAAATCTTCCAAATCGTATAAACATGGTACATAAATGTCAGTGTTCCGGTTAATCAACGAACTACGGAGTTTGAGCTCGTTTATTTTTTCTTTGGAAAATCGCCCAAATATATGCAATCTAAATGGAACAATTCAAGTTTTAAATTTGTAATACGAACAGTTTACTGCCAGCTTCTTAAATCGATTAAAAACTCGAAGGTACACGAAAGTGAACACTATTCCCTACCTCACCGAGCGCTAGTAGAGGTGAACTAGTATTACTGTAGTCTAATTTAGCAGAAACGTGTGAGATCTCAAGCCCATAGGTACACTGGTGCGCCTCATTTACGCTACAAGCAATGAGAATACACCGCGTGTACACTGCATTAGGGAACGTACACGTTGGGGTAGCTACACAGCACACAGGATGTTTTCCCTGCATCGTTTAAGACCCGCCGCAGACGCTCTGTTTTCATAAGACCCGTCGCACACTAGTGTTTTCGTTCGATCAGGTGCATGTAAATTTAAAGATGGAGGTTTATCCTTCTAGGTGTTTGGATAAGTGAGTGAATTTTTTTAGTTGTTATGCAATACAAAACATCTTTCATAGTTTCAAATCCGTTTTGCTTACAAACGTCCTTTTAATTTAAATACTACTTTAATATTTAGCCAAATTAACCCTTATTGGAAAGAAATGCTAAGATTGTACCTACTAACCAATTACTAGTTTAAAAATAAGCCGATTTCTATAAAAGCGAGAATGTGTTGCTGCGATCATTAGTACACTTATGTTAAACGAGAAACTTGAGTAGGTACTTGACAATTAATTAAATTTGACAGGCTTCCGGACGCCGCAAATAGTTGTCATCAGTTTTATGCTCCAACTTCCTCCAATTACGCCAACTTGACAACAAGCAAATTTAAACTTCAAAATTAAATCAACCAACTATCGACTCGGCGATTCGGAATTAAAACAACTTTAATAATACATGTTAATTAATACGCGCCGATGACTACTAATTACGTTTAAAATTAAACCATAAATTAATTTATTAAAAATTCATTAATAAAAACGTTGGGGGCAATATTTCGTGAGCTCAACGAGCCGGTTCGCAGTAAATGGCTCTGGAGTGTCGTTAATTTGGTTAATTGTTGTATTCTTGTTATAAATTCAGGAGATTAAACCGCTAGTGTGCGCGTGCCCTAATACAGATTTAATCGTTGTGCGTTATTGTATCGGGAATTTTGAATAATTACAGCACATTACAAATTTATTCAGGTACGAGTTTAACCGCACTAATGTCCCAAACGATGTCTATGAATCTTTCATCATACATGGCTCGCCTCAATTTTCCATTCGGCTATTTCTAACTACTTAATAGATGAATGTACTTGTACATCATAGGTGAGTATGTAATTATTATGGTGAATGTATCTGTTTTGGCGGCTCGACACTTCAGATTAGGGAACGAACTGTATAAACGGTAGAAAAACAAAACATCTCCCCCTATGGCTATTAGAAAATACATGTCAATTTACATCCAGATAGAATGCATATAGTGCCGTAAAATAAAAACAGGGAAAATTACGCTGCAAAAATATTCGCCTCTCGGTTAGGGTCGGCAAAAGGATAAACACGTTAAAGGCCGCTGTTG
>JALPQI010020962.1:0-16197 GCA_025490895.1 Thaumatotibia leucotreta
TTATTATGACATTACATTATATCTGATGAAAATTACAGTTCACGTCACGTTTTAAACTGTCACAGATAATGCTCAAAAGCAACCTGATTTACCCATAGAGCCCGCAGAAACATCTATAGGAGACTGACACGATAATTCTGTCACTACGGTAGATAAATCTGAGAGCAGTACCGAGATGACCCCAGATGACTCAGCGGATGAAACGTACATTCCAGGAGATGGAAGAATGCGAGAACTCTACAGAAGAATTCAGCGAGTTTCAGTCTGCGAGTGTAGTGCGCACTGAATGCAGTAACAGTGGGGACCCCCAGACTGTTCGTGAGGCACTAAATGCCTGGAAGCTGAGAAGTGCAAAGCCACGATGGCGGAAGAGTAAAGGTTTGGTTTGCGCGGGCTAAATTTCCGCAACTCGACGTCAAAAATTTGCGCCTATTTTGCGTGATGGGTTGTCGGCACTACTCTTGCCAACCCAGCTCTACCAGAAATCCTAGCAGACCCTTGATGTTGCCGACAACTTCTGGGAGAGACCTCGGGGATCCGAGGTGTTGTGCCCGGTATTCTGCCACCCCTGGACACGCGAGAATGACATGGGCGGCTGTCTCTTCCTCCTCCAAGCAGGCTCTGCATAGGGGGCTGTCTGTAACACCTATGTTAAACAAGTGTTTGTTTAGTGAGGCGTGGCCAGTTATAGCTCCAGTGAGGAGACGGAGCTGTGGCCTCTTCATCAGTTTCAGCCTCCGTGACAACCCGGGGTTGATTGTCGGTAGGGCTTCTTTTGATTGCCTACAAGTACCTAGGTCTGACCAATACTTCTGGTGTTTTACCTTGGTGTTATGTCGCAATGTGCTTCGCAGCCAGGCGTGTGGCAATGGTATAATCGGCTCTGGTCCTATCGTTTCCGCCTCTGAGCGAAGAGTATAAATCCTTCATCGATAGCAACGGTCAGTTAAATGCAAATGGATATTTAAAAAAAAATTGGTCTTAATGGAGAAATTATCATCATCATCATCATCAAAAAAAAAAAAGTTAAAGTATGTCTTGTTGCAAAAGGCTGTACGCGAAAGTACGGTTTAGATAACTACGAAGAGTTCTCTCCCGTAATGCGATATTCAACTATGCGTACATACGTTGCTCGCTTTAGCTGCAGAATAAAATATGAATATCGAGCATTTGGATGTAAGAACGGCATTTTTGAATGATTTGAATAAGAAAAAAACCGTTTATATGAAACTGCCGGAAGGTTATAAAATAAAAGACAAGAAAATAAAGTTTAGAAGTTGAATAAGGCCATCTACGGACTGAAACAAGCTTCGTATGAACTTCAACTTGGTATGAATAGGTAAATGGAGTCTTAAGTATAAAATGAAATTCAAGCGTATTTCTTCTGAACCCTTGTGTTCATATCAAGTCGAGGGGGAAGTCGATTATAATTGAGTCTACGTCTTCAGCTGATTGCCGAGAGACGGCGAAAATCAAAGAACTGAAGAAGGCCTTCGAAGTAAAAGATTTACGGCCAGCATATCACATTCACGGAATGAAGCTTTGCAGGCAGGATAACGAAATAACTTCGAATGTCAGATTGCAAACTTGCGTAAACAGTTCGAACACCTATCGAGACAGGCACAGGCCTAACGTGTTGGACTCATGGTGGTCGGTTTCCTCCCACTTTCGGTAGACCTTCCTTTGGTCACTTTGGAAAAGACGATTCCTCTGGTATCGGTTCACGCGCTCTCTATAGCGGCGAATACGGATTGCCAATGGCTCCGAGCGTGTTGGTCTGAGGATGAACATAGGATAAGACGAAAATCATGTCAAATTCCCATGTAACACCAACTCCTATTACAATCGAATAATTATAATGCACTTTAATGACTGAACAAGTGTATTGCAACCTTTATTACATTCTAAGGACACTTATTTTGACATGTGATGTGCCGTCAGTCACCTGAGATTAACTTTTATTTTATTCTTAAGGTTCTCTCACATTACCATTTCATTTATTATGTAGGAAAACAAAAAAAAATCTTATTTATCGAATTTTTCAAAAGCCGATTTATCAGACAACTTCTATTAACGTCCCAAGTAACCTGTCTAGTTTAACGCAAATCGAAAAAGGTCAATCGTCGAATCCGACTCGGTTGCGCAAAGTCAAGGTCAAAGTATTTATTTGCTAAGTATCATGGTCAGGTACAGTTGGTCAACATAAAACAATTTAAGGTTCAACATAATTCACCATAATAGTGGCATGCAAATTAAAATATGTACATACTTATAACAAGTTAAAATAAAATAATATATTTAAATTACACTGATAATATTATTAAAATTATTGGAATACAGAATTATTACAAAATTAATTATTTAAAAATTCATTTAAATTATGATAACATTCATCAATCAGCCAATTTTTAAGTTTGCATAAAAACAAATTATTTGGTACTAGGTAGTAGTCGTATGTCTTGAGGAATACTGTTGTACACTTTCCCTGACATTATGGCACAATTTTTGGTGTATTGGGCTGAGTTACAGGATGGGTTTTGGATCCGAGATATGTCCCTGGTTCTCAATCTAGGATTTTGGACATATTTAGTAAACAACTCAGGGTTGTACCGTACAAATTTGGCTTGTTCATAAATATACATGCTAGTTAAAGTCATAGCATGCAACCTCGATACTAATGACGCGACACCACACACCGCACGTATACATCGCTTCTGCGTAAGAAATACCCTATTAATATCCGCATGTTCCACACTTCCACAGCGCTTGAAGACGAAAATCTTTAATCAGTGTGTGTTGCCAGTAATGTGATGATATACGGTAATGTAACGTGGTGGTGGGCTTAAAGTCACCTAAAGGGCAATGGAGAAGGCTATGCTGAGAATCTCTCTGCGACATCGTAAATGAGGCCAGAACCAAAGTAACATATACAGGGTTACTTTTTCATCAGTACAATAAATCAACATACGTAATAGTAGTCCAATTTACAGAATACTAGCATTTTTTGTTACTACCCCTTTAGAACAAAAAAACTGAAATACCAATGTTTGAACTTATCCGTAAACCTAACAAGAAATTTGGACGCATTACGCATTATCAATGTGCATAACTAGCAAAACACACGAACTGGCAACTGTTTGTTTACAACGTCATCGCACACGGCATGGCGGTATCAACTTATGACTATGACTCGGCAAAAAAATCTTAATTGATCCCAAATCCGTAGGATCGTCAAAATAAAGAATTTTTCTGTGTGTGAAGTTTGTCGAATGTTTAAAATTATGTCTGGGGAACGTGATAAAATTACAAAGTAGGTCAGAAACTTTCTTCATTGAGGCGTATTTAAAAGTTTGAAATCAACTTTATGTACAATGATTGGAATAAAAAAAACATACCTAGATTAATGGAGTCCATTTCTCATACATAATTAATTCACATGAATGTTTCCTTCGATATTTCCCAACACAAGTCTGTAGTTCTCACTTTAAGGTTCATCAAATGCACTTATTATTAGATTTTTTAAGTCTTCGTTATTTTGGGGCTCTTCATACCCGCCGATTCACCTCACACCACAAAAAAAATTCACTCGAGGTCAAATCTGTTGACCTGGCTGGCCATGGCTATAACACTGGCATTTTCCAGGCGGGGCACACTTTCTTCAGCGCAACTATAGCCGCTGAGCTGCCACTGTATTTTCCCCACAGAGAAAATAACTACGAACCATAAATAACTACGAACCATTTCGTACGAGCAATTTCCGAATGAAGGTAGTACGATGCGGCGCGCGTGCACACACATACGTGTCAACCGTGGGACTGACCGTGAGACCGTGACCTAGTCACCGATATTGGATAACTGCTATGTTGCCAACTCGTGCGCCGGCGCCGGCAGGTCGCTCACCCCTTTCCGCCGCCCTCACGTGCCGTACCACACCGTTGACGTCTTGTTTTAGTGAGTCCATTATTTTACATTTGCATGAAGGATAAATTAATAACAAATGAAAAAAAAATGACAATTTTATTTGATAAATGTAATCTATTATCGATACCAATTACGTGGGAAAATTTATTGTACCGGTGAAAAAGTAACCCTGTATAGTTCTTCGAATCGCCAAACTGAAGTAGCAGTTCAGTATTCTGGACATCCAGATTTCTGTGCAGATTCACTGCACCTAGGGCACTACTAGGATAACTACCACTACTAGGCTAAGTAAAGATTTACAACGAAAAATAACGTAGTTAAAAATTAGTAAAGGCTGTAAAGTTCGTCCTCTTTACGGTGTTCGATGAACAAAACCAGGACTGCTACCGGGAACACCGAAGTTCGCAAATTTCGGGGATTTTTCTCCGTCACTCTAATGACGGCTTCGTTGCGAACACCGAAGTTCGCAGTAGTAGGCCAGCAAGTGAGTAGACTAAGTCGAAGATGGCATGTCAAGCCATTTTTGATTGTTAAAGGGATTATGTATCAAAACATTTCTTGAAAGTATATAGTTGTATCATCATTCGTGCATAAAACGCTCTGCCACATATTTAGAAAAAAAGTCGGGTGTGTAATGATCCGTATAAAAATACTTAATATATTTTCATTCGATATAACAACAAAAAATATATTTTCGAAGTATATAATCGTTCATTGTATATAATAAACTTTTGGTATAATATTAAAATATCTATTATTGTTTAGTATAATGAATAGTTAATATAACACTTATTTTGTATAACCTTCATACGGTATAATTCTCATTTGATATACAATAATAAACTTTTCTGGGTTGCAAAAAAAAAATAACCTCGAAGACTAAGGCTCCCGCCTTAGTCTTCTAACCTAACCTATCCGAGTCGGATCTGCCCCGGAAGGTTTTGTTCGCTCGCTTCGCTCGCTCACTGCAGATTTAGTCCCCATTCGTTAGTAATTATGATCAAATCCAAATTTTATTTAGGAGCCAATATCTTGGTAATTATCAAGTTTTAAGAAAAGTAGCGTTATACTATAAGATAATTATACGAAATATGAATTAAACTAAAAGTATGTTATATGAAATATCATTATATCAATTGATTATTATATAAAATAATAATTATATCATTTGTAAATATATTATTTGTTGTTATATGATTCAATAATTATATCAAATGAGCGTTATTGCGACTAATATTATAACAAAAGTTGTTATAGCCTTCGTGACGCACCCAAAAAAGTCGATTGCTGGGTATTACGTACTTTATTGTATTTATGTACATATGTTAAGGTACACTCGGGTAACCCCAGACAATTTTTCGGTGAGTTGAAAGGATGTCACAAAAAAAAATCATAAATTTATTTCACTAACTTTTACCTGCAGATGTGTGATGTACGTGATAAAAAAGAAATCAAGCATAAATTTATTTGATGCCGCTCAGCCGAATAGCTTAGGAGTAATCGTTGAGTATCGACTTGCACTATTTTTTTTCAAGACTCCCAACCGAATAAACCTTCTTGGCTTAAGATCGAACTAGTATCTAATTTCAACTCTAAAGTAAGGAGAAGAAGGTTCATGGCTTCCGCTTAAAGATCGGATCTCCAAAACTTCTCGATATTTTTGGGTTCCGTAACCAAAATGGCAAAAACGCAACCCTTATAGTTTCGCCATGTCCGTCTGTCCGTCTGTCCGCAACATAGCTCAGTGGCCGTTAATACTCTCCTCCGCCTCCTCCGCCTCCTATAACAGAAGAAGTTTGAATGATCTTGTAATGCTGTATAAAATTATTAATAATAAGATAGACTCCGATACAGTTAGCAATCTACAATTTCGTGTATACCCCAAGCCATGTCGTAATCCTGTACAATTCCTAATACCTATAGCCAGTAATAATGCCAGTCAAAACAGCCCCTTAGCTCGTATGTGTACCTCCTATAACAAAATTTGTAAAGATGTCGATATTTTTTGTTTAAACCTAAACCAATTTGTACGATCTCTAAAGAATATGTCTAGTCGTTAAGTGTGTTTCTTATTAAGCGATCTCTTATGATCTCAATAGTTTGTAATAAGTCTCCTTAGTCTGTAACGTTAAATTAATACTTATTATTATATACAAAGTTGTGCTTGGTAGTTATTGGAATGTGAATTTAATATTATTTAACGAAACTATGTTAGCTATAAGTGAAATAATTCACAATCTGTTACCTAGCTTATAAACAAATAAATAAATAAATAAAATACTAGAAATCCGACAAAACAAAGTGGTACAATAAAAACTAGAACAAAAATTTTTTTTCGGGTACTTCCTCAACTGGTGTAGTGGGGATGATTTTTTTTAATTTGTTTTAATCCTATAGTGCGGGGTATCATAAAATAGGTGTCTTAAAAAGAATAAGGGTCTTGAAAGAAAGTTTTTTTCTGAAGTCCATATTTTCACAGATAATCGCTCCATAAGAAAAAATTGTGTCTCCCCCACTAACTTTTGATCCGTAGGTCCAAAAAATATGAAAAAAATCATAAATAGTGGGCTTACAGAATACTTTAAAATAAAACTATTTGCAACATAATCAGCCCCGCCGTTTTTGAATAACTACGGAACTCTACACTAAGCATGGCCCGACATGCTCTTGGCCGGTTTATTTTTTAAACGCTCGTAGCTCACGACTGATGCGTCTGAGCGGTTGCTGCATACTAGCGAGAGGGACGGGGTGAAATGGCGTCATGCATAATATAGCCAGTGAGGAAAAATACTATTATTTTGATTGTTATTGCGGTCATCCGATCTTACATTAGATCCGATCTTAGCCGAGTGTACCTTATATCGTTATGGAAACAATAAGGTTTGTTTTAGATGCAATATGCTAAATGTAATACAAAATACATGCATACAAATTGATACGTAATTTACAAAATGAAAAAAAAGGAAATAAAAAGAAGAGAACAACATGAAAAACGATGGACAAAAATAAATTAAAACACAACATAAATGACTAAAAAGTGCAGTTTTAGGAGGCCTGTTAAGGGTTTTCGTGACCTAAATGCTCAATGCGACCGACCGACTTGCTTATAAAATGATGATAAATAACTACGTCGAGGTCGTAGGCACATACACTAGTACTAAGTTGCAATTCGAACCACCCAGTTACATCAGTCTACATTTTTTATTAAAATTCTTAACCAGCCCCGAAGCCGTACCATTTGCTGCCGCCTTGGTAACTTGAGTTTCAGGCGATTCTTTCATGTATATTGATATAAACTTTCACTATTATCTTATCGCTCATATTTGACAGACAAACGGGTCTTAATCACGTAAGCTTATGTTTAATTATACCCTGACGTTTCGGGCACGACGTTACTTACACCTGTGGTCGCAGGCACACAGGTGAAAAAATGTATCTTTGTAAAATATGATTATTTAATGTGTTCTTACATTTCCTAATAATTGGTAACAGGCATTGCTGCCTCGTGGAATGAGTATAATAATTTACTTTTCACATCTCAAACATGCAATGAAATGAACAACAAAAACATCAAAGTTTTTCTTATATGCATAGTATTGCCTAGTGGGAGAATGTCATGATGCGACACAAATTTATGTGGAATGGAAATAAAAACCGGCCAAGAGCATGTCGGGCCATGCTCAGTGTAGGGTTCAGTAGGTAGGTCGTATCTTTCATAGTAAGATACGACGTTCCGAAAAATATTTCAGAGACTTTTCTCGGACTGCTTGTAACTTTTTTTGTTTGTGTGGTACGGGATCATGGCGTTCACCCACACTAAAATGTAACTTTTGCTGCCTTAAAAATTGAACAATGAGAACGCGTTATTTATAAAAATCAATTCAGCAATCATTTGTAACAACATAATATAGAATATTATTTACTGTAGGATAAGTTGTGGATCAATGAAACAACTAAATTTCAAACCATTGTATCTCTAGTGTTTTTGAAGTTACGAGTGAGCTATTGTGTTGGAAGATAAACAATTCAGTTGGCGATCGAATCGCATTCTTGGTTTCTATTCTACTTATTTTCAATAGTACCTAAGTACCTATAATGTGTTATGCAACTTTAAACGAAAAATGAGATTTGTTTCACTGTGTCCTCGTGCATGTATTCAACGAAACACCTGATTTTTTACATTGAAACAGATGTAATAAATACAATGAACTATGAAACAGACTTAACCAACATTGGAACTGTGTTATAAGTAGCATATACAATAATATACATGGCGTCCCACGGCGATGCCACATGGAGGGAAATTACCTTAAATATCATAAATAGCGTATTTTGCTGAAAGAAGACTTCATTTTATTTTTAAGACTTAGTAAAGTTGCATGAAACTTTTTAAATTTTTTTGGATAAAAAAATTGTATGAAAAAAAAAATCGCCTTATCGGAGGAAATAATAAGGAATATACCTTAATTGTTGTAAATGAGCATAGTACTGAAAAAAGAATTCATTTTATTTTTAAAACTGAATAAAACAGCATTCAATTATTTTGTTTTTTTATTTTATTATTTTGTATGGAAAAAAAAATATCGCGACGTCGGAGAAAAAACACCTTAATTATTGTGAATGAACATCTTACTGAAAGAAGACATTTTTTCGATTTAAAAAACAAGTTCCAACTAGTTTTCAATTTTTTTTTATTGAAAAAAAAATGAATGGAAAAAAATAATAGCCCGGGAATCGATTCCACTACACGAGTACGGGTTCGATTCCCGGTTTACCCATGAAATAATTCAAAACGCAATTCAACTTATTTTTTAAATCGAAATAATGTCTTCTTTGAGTAAGATGTTAATTTACAATAATTTAATGTATTTTTTCTCCGACGTTGCGATATTATTTTTCCACACAAAAAAATTAAACAAAAAAAGAATGCTGTTTTATTCAGTTTTAAAAATAAAATGAAGTCTTCTTCAGTAAGATGCTCATTTACAACAATTAAGGTATATTCCTTATTATTTCCTCCGACAAGGCGATATTTATTTTTCATACATTTTTTTATCAAAAAAAATTAAAAAAGTTTGAATGCAACTTTACTAAGACTTAAAAATAAAATGAAGTCTTCTTTCAGCAAAATACGCTATCTATGATATTTAAGGTACTTTCCCTCCATGTGGTATCGCCGTTGGACGCTCTGTATATGTACGCTTGCAATGAATACAAAATAAAAGAAAGTTAACAATAACGGTAGGCTGGTGTAGGTTTAGTTTAGTAGGGTTCCAATTAGTTAAATGATTAATAAGACCACTAAAGATATATGACACCGAAAGACTGTTTAATTGTATATAACCCAAGTTTCATTGTAACTCAATAATGTCGTCGATAACTGCGACATATTGCAAAAAAAGTTATGTTTTATGTGTCCTCGTAGTATGACTGCAACCCAGGCGAACGCGGGAGGGTCCTGGGCATCTCCACGATAGATACTATACTGCTATAATATACTGCTTTTGAAGGCATTCTTTCTTGTAAACCTCGTAATTAAAATTGCCCTTTACGAAAAACGGAGACGTTTTTAGACCACACTGATAAATTGCTTGCCAAATCATCACTTTTTGCCCAAATTTTTCGCAATAAATGGCTTTATCGATTTTTGAAACCTCTGTACCTTTAGTCACGGTATAAGTCTGAGGTCCAGGCATTGTTTTATAGTCCAGTTTGACATAGGTTTCATCATCCATGATAATACATTGAACATTTTTAGTTAAAATTTGGTCGTTTAACTTTAGAGCTCGTGCTTTGACGGAAGATATCTGACTTTGACTGCGTTTAGGCTGTTTTTGTTTTTTGTATGTAACTAGCAACTTCCTTGGCTCGTTGAACTACTGCTGAATGTAGGAGTGTGGCATTTTTTCGCACAATCTCTATTAGGCACTGGTCTCACCGCGAGCTACTACTAAGCTATGAACTATCGGCTATAAACACGAACAAAAGACACGCACTCGCGTGTAAATAACAGAGACACGGGAGTGCGTATCTTTTGTCCGTGTTTATAGCCGATAGTTCATAGCTTAGTAGCTCGCGGTGAGACCAGAGCCTTAGACATCCCTTTTTTTTGGCAAATTGCTTACATGTCTTTTTCTATTAGGACTTAAAGGGCTACGTTTTCTGCCGCGTTCAGGCAAATATTTTAAACTATGGTTCATGCTGAACCGCTTGATACTGCTTTCAGACTCACTCCTGCAGCAATTTTCCTCACAGAAATTCCCGATCCTTTGCAGTATTTGGTCACAATTGAAAATCGTTGTTGTTCATCGTAAACAATCGTAAACATCGTGTTGGCTTTTCATCGTAGAACTTAAAAGTTTTATACCATTTTTTCCCTCAAGGTCTAGTAATTGACACATCGGACAAATTGACATAAAAAAGATGACACAAAAATTTATCTCGTTTCTATAATTAACAGTGATCGGTTTTTTGGATTCCCGCGGCGGGTCTCCTATAGTAACTTGAAAAATAAACTTTGATTATTTATACGTATTTCCATGCAATTTGCCATGTTACTGTTCATAATGTAATATAATATTATTCATTTTTTTATAGTCACACCCGTAATTTTTTATACGCGAAATCCCGCGAGGGTGAATCCAAAAAACCGATCACTGATAATTAACAATACGGTCCTTAGCTGGTTTACTTGAGGTGTAAGATCCTACAAAGCCACACGCACATGACGTATATGATCAAAGTTCGATTGATTTGCCAGGTTTTGTTACGGCGATGACGTACGAGACAACCGTGACCGTAAGCAGATTTATATGTTTCGATGCCATTTCACACATCGATCCATCAGGCCGGAACAAAGTTATTCGTCATAAGTTTTCAATTTAATGTCAAATTAGTCTCGCATAAAAAATATTTTATGATAATAATATTACGATGTTAGGGATCTCGAGGGAGACCCTATCAAAAAAGGTATTTATTTAATCACTCAAATCACTGTTATTCTCATCATATCCTTTAGTTATTTCTGCTTCCATGCGGTCGGTGTAGTCCCTTTGTAGGTCCAAATTCGCCCGAATGAAGATTAATTTATTAAGTCGCTCTGGCAATAGTCGATTTCTATCTCTGGTATGTGTCCGTCCAAACAACAACTAATGTCTCTCAGCTGCGGCGGATGATGGCAGAAAACTGAACAATCTAACCGCAATATTTGACAGCAGCTTAGTAAAACATAGTCCTTTCCATCACCTTAGCGGGGTTATGTCCATGACAGGTCGCCAAATAACTTAATTTGCCCAAAAACCTTCTTTAGCCTGGACCTCCTGGACTCGGCGAATTCAGCCATCAAATCACATGTGCTTATGTTTAAATTATCTGCCAATTTTGTTACAGGGGAAAGTGGGAAGGATCCGTACACTTTTTACTCTATGCCTCGTAGAAAAAAAAGTACGAACAATTTTTAACGAAATCAATGCTGCTTGGTGGCTATATTATCTGGCTTTCATAAAAGTTTTGCTTAGAGCTAATACAAAGTAAGGTTTGAATGTAAGATAGTTTTTCCCAAAAAATTAAAAATTGTACGAAAGCGCCCCATCTAATCCGTGGGGTACCTTCGTACATAGTATTTTTTACCACAGTATTAGTTTTGTTCTCAAATGTTCTGTATTTATTTACAAATATTTTTTACATATATCGACAACTTCATTTGGAAATAACAATGTTCTCACTAAACAAAAATATTGGGGTACATTCGTACATTAAGGATTCTCATACATTCTTGGCTGTACGAAAGTACCCCAACCAAAAATGAAAAACTTAAAACAAAAAATAAAAATAACCGTAAACCGTTCTTAATCATAAAATAAACCATTCCATACGTAGTTCAAAGATTAGCTTATGAAGTGTATTTAATTACGTTTGTAACTGAGCAAAGCTTTCTGAAATAAATGCATTTAAAAATGACTCTTATAATTACTTTGAGGTGTCAAAAACATGTTTTAATTTTTTTTAAGAAACTTGCTGCCATATTACCATCCCTTCTCGGTGGTGAGTTATGCATATTAGTGGCCGTGATACATAAAAATATGAACATGTTCGCGTGTCGGATAGCGGAGATATGATCACTGTACGAATGCTCCTGCTGTACGAATCCTACCCACTCTCCCTATTGTGTCATCTTTAGTAATTCTGCATTTGATAACGTTTCATATCCGTCAAACACAGTTTTATGAAACCTGGGGTCTGGCATGTATGCAGCTAAGTGCATCGGCTGTATGTATAGTTCGTGAAATAATATAAATTGGTAATTTTCTACCTACATTATAGTAAAATAAACATTCAATTTATGTTTCTCGAACTATACACAAAATCGTTTGCGGTTTTCGATATGTGTTAATATAGTTAGAAAGCTATTTACGATTTCGGTGCAATCGTCCGTAAAATCTAAACTTGAAATTTGTTTTTTTTTTTTATTGTCAGGATGCAGCCGGAACTTCCGATATATGTGGTTTGTTGGATTCGATGTTTACTATCGCAATGGATATTGGCGACGAAATTGCTTCCGTGATAACGGTCATTACATTGACCATAAGGAATCTGATAAAATGATTTGTTTGATGCTGCGGTCGACATAAGCACCCTGTTGAGTAATGACCAGTGACTCTAAAGCCTCTCGAAGGGATTTAAAAGTCTGAATTGCACCAGCCCATGTCGTTTTACTGGGCAATTTTAAAGTAGTAAATTGATCTCCATACTTTTCTTTTTGTAGTTATTCAAACACTTCCAAGCACACATATCTCCTGTTAATGTGCTTTACTGTCCTTTTGCATTGCTCGAAAAATAATTGAAACAGGTTATGTCCATTATGTCAGTAAATAATACATTTAAGCCGTAAGCTGCACACCCAATGCAATCGATGTGATCAAACTCGGCTTGAATCTGTCGCCATGCTGCACGCATGTTAATTGCATTATCACTTATCAGTAACTAACGCAACAAACTTGTCCGAACCAATTTCTGCAATTTTTTTTATTGCTAAGATATACATATATTCACCAGTCTAGGGTAGATGCTGTTCGAAAAAATTGGTCCAGGCCCCGATTTCACAACATTGACAAGTCCTACAATTGTAAATCTACGGCTTCTCCAATAGGGAGCGTCCATAGGCTACAGTTACCGCTTATCATCGGAAGGGCCGTGCGTTTGTTTGCCACCAGCATAAAAATTAGTGCAGGAACTTTAATAAATCAGCAGAAAATAGCTACTTTTATGCGAAGCAAAATTACAATTGTCACAAAAATCACGACAATTGTAGCGAAATTCCGACATAAGCCGAACCTCATGTCAAGAAATAATGAAAATTGTACTAAACCTTGCGACAAGTGTCACGGGTTTCGGAAAATAAAAAGTAGTTTATTAACGATATAATAACGTTATTAGTAATAATTTTATGTTGGTGGCAAACAAGCACATGGACCGTCCGACAGTAAGCGGTAGCCGTAGCCTACGGAGGCCTGTGACGTCAGTAACAGTGATATTTTACAATTGTCACAATTGTAATTATGGTGAAATAGGCCACTGGTGTGGTAATAATGAAATTTATGACACCTTCTTTGCTTCGAACATATGACCAGCCGTCAGTAACTAAGGGTGAATCAACTTTTTTCTGTCTGTTATTGCCATGGTTACGGTCTCCTGAGTCACGTTGGTTTAATGCAAAATTATGCTACTTAAATTATGCAAACAAGGGATGTTACGGAGGTGACTTTACCAGAGCCGGAGCCGGATGCGGAGGTGGGGTTTCTTTTTTAACGGAGCCGGATCCGGAGCCGGAGTTGTAAGACGATCCTTTACCGGATCCGGAGCCGAAGCCGGATCCAGAGGTTAACCGGAGGCGGAACCGAAGGTGAAGCCAGAGTCAAGTTTTTTATAATTTAGTGAAGGCTTAATGAAAAATATTTGTGTAGAAGTTTAGTGGAACGTCCCACTTTTTCGATTGTAAGGACGATATTGGCTTGATTTTGATACGAGTAATCGGTCAAAACATCCTATCGACAAATTAGGACGTTTTTCTGTAAAACAACACATATTAAGGTAAAGGTACGTTAAAATGAGACAACACGATGTAATTAAACTTTATACTTTAATTCAAACATTTTAAGTTTGACTCACTATAATCATAAAAGTGGTTGCAAGTGTTGCGACACGTAATTTAACACTTTAAATTATAAAAAATTTAAAAAAACTCTGAAAGTATTAAATTGAATTGTACTTCAAAAACAATAGTTTTGCGGCTTTACCACCATCTAGCCTATTTCTCAGTGGACCTTAGATTAACCCGGCGCCGCTAAATAATTGCTCACTAGCCACTGAGCCAGGTGGGCATGATAGGTAATATAGGTATTGCCGAGCAATTGAGAATAATGGCTGAAATTAAGGGAATCCGTTTTTGTCGATGATACTTGTTGAGTAACCCTTGTAAAACGATGAATTTACTTAAAAAAATATCATCTGCATTCGTATCTTCTTTTTCGTACTAGTTCGTACTCGTACATAACTAGTTTATCTATGAGACGAATAGAGAGCAATCGCGGGTGATAGGTATGTAACTTCCGGAGTAGTCATAACCTGTAGGCTAGGGTGGATCGATTTTTTTTATTTTCGGATAATCATAAAATAATCATTACGAATCGATACTATGCGGCTAGAGAAACAAAAAGTATTACGACCATTTTTGAATATTTTATCATTTTGGACCCCATTTAGAGGCCCGAAGATCGGCCTTATTTTTAAGGTTTTTTTTAAGAAAACTTAGATAAGCATGGATATTTTCCGTTTTACTTTTACGGATAAACAAAATAAGATTGTTTTGCATACATTTTGGATTTGCGTGGTTTAATACTGCTAACAATGTTCATATACACTGTTAGCAGTAGGTATCTCCAAAAAATGATTTTCAACTTTATGGCTCTTGCGACAGTACTTCCCGAATGATTATCGGAAAAAGATATATTGTTGAAGATGTTACTTTTTAGACAGGTTATTCTTATAGGGCCGCGTTTCAGAAATTCTTGAAAAAAAAATTTTTGGTTTATGCACTGAAGTATAAAAAAAAAAATTTTTTTTTCGGATTTTTGGAAACGCTGGCCAATAAAACGATGGTCGTAAAAAGTAACATTCTTTAACAATATATCATTTTCCGGTAATCATTTGGCAAGAGCCTCAAAGTTGAAAACCGGTTTTTGCCGATACTGGTTATAATTTTCATGTAATTAAATTGTGCAAATTCTAAATTTATGACAAATAATGTTATTTTGTTTCTACATAAAAATGAAACCGAAAATATCCACGAACTACTGAGTTTTCTTAAAAAAACCTTAAAAATAGAGTCGAAATTTGGGCCTATAAACGAAGTACAAAATAAAAGTAAATCCAAAAATATTCGTAATGTTTTTTGTTTCTCTAGCCACGAAGTATCGATCCATAAAAATTATTTATTGAATTTCCGAAAATAAAAAAATCGATCCACCCTACTGTAGGCGTTCGCCACCGCCGCGGCTAACGCTATCCCTTCGGCTCCGGTAAAACTCCGTTAAAATTTTAACGGAGGCGAATGCGGAGCCGGAGGTGAGGGATACAAAAATAGCGAAAGCGGAGGCGAAGACGAAGGCGTAAAACCAAACGGAAGTTCCGACTTAACGGATCGGGAGACGAAGCTCCGTAACATCTCTAATACAAACATGTATGTACTGCATGTCTGTAGGCGGCGCGTTAAGGATAGGGCTTATTAACACCAGAAAAATGTATGTTTGCATAGTTTAAATAGCATCATTTTGCATAAAACCGGCGTGACTCAGGCGACCATAACATGCGACCATGGTAATAACAGACAGAAAAAAGTTCATTCACCCCTAAACCTAGCGATGATGCTTCTTTCAATCTTTTTTCCATGTCTTTTTTAATTCGATAGTATTCTGCATCTAACAAAGCATGGCTCATGGCATATTTTGGTTGAGGCTTATAATCGAATTTCATTAATTTTAGAGCGTTTTAGTTCAGCTTATTTTCGAAAGTGCAAAGGGACATTCCCGTCGCATATTCAGCACGGACCAAGGCTGCACCAATTTCTTCATGCAAGTTGAGAATGTTAGAATCGGCATCAAATGCACACCGATCTCATCAATCACAATCTTCAAAAACAAAGATTATAAAGTGTTATAGATGCAAGATTACTGGAAATTATAAAAATCAGTGCCCCTATTCGGATAAAAACTTGCCAGA